>JAFIRS010002239.1:0-237900 GCA_018342105.1 Gonioctena quinquepunctata | reverse complement strand
ATCCACCTCCATATGCTGTATGTTTCAACCTTATAATTTTGTTTAATCATCTCAATCCAATACCTTTGTAAATCTAGACTTTGTTATATTTCAAACAATTATGCTGTTATCATTTTAAATGCAAGAAAAAAATGAATGGCATTTGCATATATTTACCTACCAAATGTTAGAGGCTTCATAAAGGAAATAGGATCTCAAAAAAAATTTCAAAAAATTTCATGAACTACTAACCATTAACATTTATTGTTTTTGTGGTTTTAAGAAATTATTTCGTTTCTTCATATTCAAAATATATTGTTATGTTAGGAAGGATCAGTACATAATAATATATATATATATATATATATATATATATATATTAATATGTTAGGTAGCACCTGGAAAATACGCGTGGTGGCCCATTAGTGCGGAGGAAGCATATCTCGCCTATAATGAGGCGCGGAAAATGTTTCAGATAAAGTTAAATGGGTTTATTTTATGCTCATCAAAAAAATATTGGGGAAATATACAGATTGTTCCTTCTGAAGCGGGCAATACAAATCATCATTTTTTTTTTAAATGGAGCCCCCTGTACATTTTTTTTTTCGCAGTTGAATCGAACAAAACATTTTACATAAGGAGGTATTTCTTTTTTTTTTTTCGAAAAAAAATTACGGGCGCGTCGCTGCCGCTTGAAAATAAGAAAAATCTTCGGAAAAACAGACCACCACAAATGCCATCATAAAAAAATTTATGGATGAAATTTAAGCAGAATTATTTCAGACATGCAACACCAAGAGTGTGAGATAAAAGTTCGTCGCAGGCGTGGACTGAAAATTACATTTCTCAAACAGGACATTTTATACAGAGGCATTAACTTGACAAACTTCGAATATAAAAAATTTTATTTTTTTAAATGAAACACCCAGTATGTCATGTCACCATTTCAAAGAAACCACTTTATTCACAATTTTAGCTATAGGACTTATCTCCCTAAACTTGATGATTTTGTGAAATTTGCACCATTTTATTTTCGACTAAAACTGCGTGTTTATCACTCTTTTAATATTTACAAAATTCAAGAAGTAACAGTTTCCATGGTGGCTATGCCCGCACAAAACGCTCACTTTACCACAGCAGACAATATCTACACTGCTAAAATAATACTAACCGGTTGCTTGTAAACTGTTCATGGTGCGCAACAAATGCGTCATGCACCTCTCAGTAAGGCAAGTGGTGAGTTCTCGTGTGCGCCATGCGCAATGAAACTGTTATGAAAGTGGGATAGGCGAATTTGACATTCAATGATCGATAAGTGCCTTGGCATAAAACAAAATTACTGTCATACACCTTTTGTATCTATCGCTTTATAATAAGAAGCATTTCGAAAATGAATTTTCCCACCGAAGAATTGACCGATATGATTTTTGTACTGGGGGCAAGTCATAAAACTGTTCTATTAGCGATCAGAATTTAAACATATCAAGACAGGCGACAACCCAGAAAAAGAAGCGTTTGAAAAGTTGCTTCTTCGATTTACTCGAACAGGAAATGCCTATGAAAAAATATAAAGAACCAAAACTGCATTAACTGAAGAAACTGAAATGACTGTCCTCTTGAAAGTTACAGAAGATCCTCATATCTCGCATAGAGAAATATCCAAACTAACTCGACATAAGCCGGACTGTCATACAAAGAATTTTGAAAAATAATAAGTTTCCATCCGTACCGTTTTCAGTTACATCAAGAGTTATTAGATGATGATTTTGAGAAGAGAGTAACATTTTGTGAATGGGATCAGCAACAGTTGCTACAAGACAGAGATTTTTATTTATGTTTTATTTTCCGATGAAAATGGGTAGACATAATTTCCATTATTATTCAACAGATAACCCTCGACATTTTTTTCGAACCACCAGTCAGACAAAGTGGTCCCTGAATGTAGGGTGGCATAATTGAAATTTCATCGTTGGGCCATATTTTGAGGGAAGAGTTAATGGCTTGATTTTATTCAATTTTGGAAACCAGTTACCACAATTAAGTAATCACTTTACCCATTTGAATCAAACGAAGAATGTGGTATTTACACGACGGAGCACCTCGTTCACCACACTGTTCCTGGTAATAATTATTGTGACACCGCATTTCCCAGAAGGTGGATAGGCAGAGGAGGTCCTTTCAAGTGGGCCACCTTGCTCACCAGATTTGACAATAAAAAATTGATTTTTCATGTGGGCTACAAGAAGATCAAGTTTATAGAACACCCCCATCTACAAAGGAGGATATGAAAATAGAATTAGGGACGTATTACAGAATATTCCAGTCAGCATGTTGAGTAAGGAGTTAGTGAAGAATTTCAAAACCGAATACATTATTGTTTGAAGTAGCCGGTGGTCACTTTGAGCAGTTGTTATAAATTTCTAATATTTTTTTGTTAATGTTTCAATTATTTACCTCATAAATTAAAAAAAATAAAAAAAAAGCTTTTGCCGTTTACTCATGAACGGGCAGCCTCAGAAGTCGGAAGTTGTGCGAGCGAAGGATTAACGAGGTCTTTACGTTTTAACGTGCGATTCCTAGTGCACTTTCTCTCTCACAGAAAGATTCTGCAGTCTCTAGGCTTTGAACCCACACGACTGGCAGATAGAATGATTGAAAAGCGATGCTTCTACCAACACGGCTACCTGGTCCTAAATACTTCAACGAAAACATGTTTTCCAGGACTTTTCCTAACTGATTTTCAGTTTTAAGTTTGATATTAAAAATTATGTTAAATTCCAGTAACAGTAACTAAGGACAAAATCCTAGCTAGCCTTACGTAAATAGAAAGAGAATTTTGACAAATTGAAAATTTAATTGCAATTCCACAAAATCTGTCAATTTTAGGGGCTGAGTCATATCAACCAAAATTGTAGGAATAAAGTAGTTCTTTCAAAATGGTGACATGACATACTGGGTGTTTCCATTTAAAAAAATCAAGTTTTTGATATTCAAAGCTTGTCAAGTCAATGCCTCTGCATAAAAATGTCCCGTTTGAAAAATGTAATTTCAGTCCATGTATACCGACATTTCCTCATTCCACTCCTTGGTGTTGTATGTCCCCAAATAATTCTGCTTTAAATTTTATCATCCACAATTTTATGATGGCATTCGTGGTGGTCTGTTTTTCCGAAGATTTTCTTACTTTCAGCAATATCCTGACAACGCCGCAAAATTTTCGAAAAAGGAAATACTTCCTTATGTAAAACATTTTGCTCAGTTCAACGGCCATAAAATCTCTTACAGGGAGTATCCTCTAAAAAAATGATGATTTGTATTGCCCCGCTTCGAAGGAACACTCTGCATATTCCACAACATTTTTAAAATAAGCAACAAAGTAAACCATTTAACTTTCAACTGAAACATTTTATCATACTCCCCATTACAGGCGAGATGCTGCACTTCCTCACACTAATGGGCCAACGTATATATATATTTTGTATTTCAATATGAATGAGCTAAAATATTTGTGTTATTAGTATAGTGTTATTCATTACTTGCAAAGGACAATCCACTGCTATTTTCACTGGGTTGATTTTACAAAATTACGGGCAAGTTTTCGATAACTCAAGATGTTGGTTGTTTGGGCAGTAGCCTAGGACAAAAGTAGATTATTTTTCCCAAAAAAAATTTTACATGTTATTACATAAATCTAATTTTCAAAAAAATATCAATGGCACATAATATATGAAATGAAGACGCTTTTAAAATCTATATCTCATTGGGATTTTTTTTTTTCAATAAGATCAAAATTTCATCTATCTAAATCGGGACTGGAGTTCCAAAGTCAAGATTCTGTGATTTCTACAACAAAGATTCATAAAATATTTTTATTAACAGTTTATTAGCCACTTCTTTGATTGTTCAGAAAATTTTGGGAAAATGAATGCAATATTAACTCGTTTAATAATAATAATAAATTTATTTATATTTTAAAAGCATTTTAGGTTACATAAAAAGATTGAAAACGTCAAAAAATTTCAGTTACCTTGGGAAAGAATGAGTTTAAAAATTACAGATTTACTTATACATGTATATAAAAAAAACTAACTAAAAAGTCACACAAGTTAAAAAAAAAATGACAAAATAAAAAAACACCCACCCGTAACAAACTTTCTTTTTTGTGAATTTTTTAGTTTGTTTAAAATATGAACATTGGGGATGATTTTTATGTCCACCAATATTTAAAGTTACTGCCAGTACTTTGGGAAAGTGTGCGATGATAACAGTGAGTGTTATCTACGTTTTTTCTTATAGATGTAAATGAAAAACTTCCAGTATACAGTGCTCGTCTAAAGTCAGTCCCCTTCTAATTTTGAACCAAGGTATATCCAACGAAATTTGGGGGGGCTCAAAAGAAGATAAAAAACCCACTTTTTTTTATAGAAAAATCACAGTTGGGGCCAAAAAGGTGGGGGTGAGCACCATCTTCAATAATTATTATAAACCTTTTCGAAATCTGCTCATAATTTCAACAGTTTTTTTTAATACACTTCACCCTCAATTAATTGTTTTGAAAAATTAAGTTTTAAAAGTGACACTTTTCATTTCAAACCCAACCAAAAAAAACTTTTTGTTTTTTTAATCAAGTTTGCATTGGAAAAAATCGTTGTCGCGGTAACATCTTGTTTACTGTCAACTGAATCTAACGTCAAAGCCCCTTGAGCGCCTAGATCCTTTTAAAGAAAAGTGTGATCATCGCTCGTAGTTTAGACGATAAATTTGAAGCAGTTTGATATTTGGAGAAGCTAAAGGAATTAACATTGAGACCATGTTTGATGATAGGTTTCCCGAAAATCCTATTTCGAGGTCAATTTGCGCAAACTTTCAAATAAGCTCCGAAATTGGTATGCTGAAAGATGCCCAAGATCGGGGAAGCCCCGCCTTTTCCCCAGAAAAAAAAAAGGTAGAAATTGTGCGAAATGGTAATCAATTCGAATCAGCGACGCCTGCAGTTGCGAACCTGTGGTGTAACTTAAAAAAAGTGTCCAAAAAAGTCCAAAAAAAAAAGTTTCATCCCTATAAGATGATCCAGACCGGGGGTCAATTTTTGTGAGTGGTTTCATAAGAACAATTGAAGGAGAAGGGGGTTTTTTTTTAAAACATGTAGTTTTGCAGACAAGCACGTTTTTTTTTTTAATGGAAAAGTCGACAAACAGAATGAAAGATCCCGGACCCGATATTTTATTCCGTTTTTTTTTGGGGGGAACACCCGCCCAAAAGGTGAATGTTTGGGGATTTTGGCAATCGCGTTGTTGGACCGATTTTCATCAGAGGAATTTTTTAAGAGTTCTTAACAGAAATTTTTAAAACCCAAATTGAACCTCGAATAAGATAAATTGTTAAACAATCAGATGAGTTTGAATATCTTGAAATCATATTTCAGCAGGACATCCCCATTTCGATCGCATTAGAGACCCCTTGATACCAACTTTCCGGGGGGATGGCGGGGGGAAGTACAGAATGTCCCCAAGATCCCGGGTTTTTACACCCTATTTTTTTTTTTCGAGGGTATCAAGAAAAAAATCTACGCCTAATGCCAAAGAATAGAAAATTGGAACCAAAAAAAGAAGATACAGGGAAGAAAAGATAACAGATTTTCAGTGCCAAAACCCAAACTTCATTTTAAAGGGAATGTCTTTTTTCAAAGTTAATATTTCGAAACAATTGAACTTAGGGAAATTGAAGAAATGTTGGGGGAGATTTTGAAAATGAAAAAAACGGGTGTTCTTTTAAAAAAAATATTGAAGATGGCGCTCACCCCATTTGGAAACATTATTTTGTTTTTTCCATGAAAAGTGGTTTTCACCCCCTATTTAGCCCAAATTTCGTTGGATAAAACATGGTTCAAAATTAGTAGGGGAAGGAATTTAGACAAGCACTATATTAATTTGTTTTTTAATACCAAGAGATGTTAATTTTGCGACGCTGGTATCCGTATCAATGCTTTCAATAATTCGAATTGCGTATTTTGAGGAAAAAAATTGATTCATAGGCACTGTTTCCCCAATTCAAAATACCATACTTCATGTGTGATAAAATTTTAAAGTACAAAAGAAATTATTACTGAGTGGTTTTTCATATTTTCATGCTGTACCAACTGTTTCAACTTTTGGGGATAATAGTTTTATATGATCTGCCCTTGAGATGTTTGTCGAAAAAAACTCCTAAAAGTTTTCTTTATTACTACAAGTTATCTCTTTTCTATATTGTAACGAACCTGCCGGACCTTCCCTCGCGCGTTGCCGTCGACAGCGATATACCCCCGGAGATGTTCGAAAGTCCAGCCGCCGCCGTAAAAACGGTCGAATTGAAACAATGGGAAATGCCGGCCCAACTACCAGAATTAAACACGAGAAGTGTATCGAGATAAATAGGCAACCTCAAGTGGAGTCAAGACAGTCTGAACGAGCCCATACGATCGAGCTTACAGGGCATAATATAAATTAAGTTGTGATTAGGGAAATAAAATGTATAAACCGTTAAGTTTTTTTTTATTACAAGGCAAGGAGATTTTAAAATAAACAAGTGATCGTGGAGTGGATAGTCAGAAAAAAAAATTGATAGACCTTTTGTAGCCCAAAATAGAAGTGGCCCTTTTGGGAAAGGACAAGTGGTGGAATAAAACTGATACACTATTCGCGTGAAAAGAAAAAGACAGGCCCGGTTTTGCGAAGTGGACAATTGTGCGGAATATAAACTGATACACTTTCGCGGCAGAAAATGACTGGGCCCGTGAAAAAAACGGAATGAATTTTTAACAAACTGATAAACTTTTTCGGTGAAAACAGACCATACCCCCGCAAAACAAAATGTTTCAAGAAAAGGCCTTGCGGAGAAGGTAGGGAATTGAAACAGGAATTGGGGGAAAGGGGAAATGGAAAAATAAAAGCAAGTACCAGGAAAGACTTGCAGAAGGACTTATACAAAGGGAGGACCCCGAAACATTTTATACGAAGTTCCCGGAGGGATTTTGAGTCCGATAATAAAACCTTAAGAAGAGGTGACAAAATTTAGGACTTTGGGAAAAAAATTTAGAAATTCAAAGGCCGAAAACAAAGCCTGGAAAAAATGTTAGAAATCTGGTTGAGAAGCTTGAAAAAATTCTAGAAACTGGAAGAGAAGTTCAAGAAAATTAAAATCAAAGAAGCCAGAAAACAAAAGTTGGAAAAAATGCTAAAACTGAAGAGGTTCCAAGAAAATTCTAGAAATTAAAAAAGCCAAAACAAGAAGCCTGGAAGAAAATGCAAGAAGCCTGGAAGAGAAGTTCCTGGAAAACAAAGAAGGCCTAAAAAAAAAAGATTTTGTGGTGGGCTAATTTTCGAAGAAAGAATGGGCCGGAGACAGAGATAGATAAAATTAGGGAGCAAATGAACAGGAGGTAGATAAAATCGGATTCCGAGGCAGAAATGGACAAAAAAAAAAGGAAACGATCAGTAAGCTGGAAAACGAATTAATAGTGCGCCCTCCACAGAGAGGTTAACAAAACGCTGGACGAGTTTGAACGGGTAAAGTTCAAGAGGGTATAAAAGATGTCAATCTTTCAGAAAAGGGGAAACTTTTCCCTGAAGCCCCCCAGCGACGGAAAAACTCCATGGGCAAATTCCGGAGTTTAAGCGCGCCGCAAACGGATGGAATGCAGGGGAGCAGCACGAACGATTACGTGGAGAAGGACAAATATTCTACAAACTCTCACCGCCCAAAACGGAGGATAGATCAGCTGATTAAACATCTAGAATTACGATATGGCCACGCCCATTTAACACGTATACCACTCCCAGCTGAAAAAATCGCCGAAAATCGGGCGAATCCACAAGAATTGAAACGACATTGCACGCTTGGTTCGTCTCGCATATCCAGCCACACCAGAAAATGTAATGGAGCGACTAGCGGTTCAAGCATTCCTGGATGGACTCCGTGACCAAGAAACCAGACAAGCGTTGACACTAGCCCGTCCAACACATCTCGTAGACGCATTGGCACGCGCTTTGGAATTCGAGGCAGCGAAACAATCTTGCAAAAGCCAGAGTAAAGTCCGAATGATTGAGGAAGACTCACAGGAGCCTGCTAATTTGGAAGCTGCCATAAGGAAAGTGATTAAGGAAGTGTTCCCTAAGGAAAGACAGATAAGATGCTGGAATTGTGGCACATGTCCAACATTCGAAAACACGACTCCGATGCAGGAAAACAAAGAAGGTCGACGAGAAGGGCAATCGTCGGCCTGTGTCCAGCAAGCCCCGGTTAACAACGCATATGTCGCTATCCTGCAACGACAGAACAGAGGTGTTTTCGTAGACGGTCTCATCAATAACGAGCCTTGCACCATGCCTAGATACAGGTGCGACTAGACAATTCTCGGACCTTCCTTTGCCAGAACACCGGAACGAATTGAACCGACAACTTGAAGCTACGCACAGCAACAGGGAGCCAGCTCCCGTATATGGCGAGCTACCGATTGAAATAATTTTGGGCAGCACTAAAGTGAAACATCAGGCACTTGTAGCGGACATCGAAGACGATGCAATCATCGGAATGGACATCATGAATTCAGAGGGTTTGAATTGATTTCAAAGACGGCGTCCTACGTGTCAACGGAGAAGAGCTGGTACTTCATGGGAGAAGTGAAGAGTTGATCCGTTGCTGTTGGCTGAAGATGAAGCGTACCTGAGAGGGCTGAAACCATTCTGAGGCTCGCCTGGACGGGAGTGCGAGCAGTGGAGACGTGGTGATGTTCGAGCCCAAACTTCATGATGAGAAAATTGGGACGAGGGATTGCCCTGGGGAAACCCCTGTTACGTGCTGAAAAATTTGTGCCGGTAAGGGTCATGAATGTCAATTACTTTCCAGTGACCTTAAAGAAAGGAACAATTTTAGGAAACTGCTCGTCAGTTTCATCTGTGATCCGGGCGTACGAGGTAAGATTAGCCAACCCAACAACTTGCCCACAGAACAAGAAAATTAGTTGCCATCTTTCCAAAGACATAAAACCAGCTCAACAGCCCAAACTAAGAGATTTAGTCAAAAGTACCAAGACATCTTCGATACCGGACAAGGAAAAGGTCGAACTAATGTGGTCCAGCACAAGATTGATACTGGGGTGCCCGACCGATCCGGCAGTCACAAGAAGACTTCCTCTTGCCAAGAAGGAAGGCTGACAAAATAGTCAGCGATATGGGAAAAGAAGGAGTTATCGAACCATCTGACAGTCCCTGGTCCTTCCAGTCGTACTGGTGAAGAAAAAGGATGGATCGACACGCTTTTGTGTAGACTATCGCCAACTTAATAATGTCACGAAGAAGGACAGTTACCCTCTCCCGAGAATAGATGACACCCTAGACACGTTGGCTGGTTCCACGATTTTCTCGACCCTTGATCTGAAGAGGATACTGGCAAGTAGAACTTGCTCAGGAAGATCGAGAAAGACTGCTTTACCATCGGCTCAGGATTGTGGCAGTTCACCGTTATGCCATTCGGGCTCTGTAATGCTCCCGCCACATTCGAAAGATTGATGGAGAGCAGTGCTGAAGGGACTCTCATGGAACACGTGTCTAGTGTATCTCGACGACATAATTGTGGTCGGCAGATCGTTCGAGGACCACGTGAAAAACTTGGAGGAAGTATTCCTGCGACTGAGGAACTCCGGATTGAAGCTGAGCCCTAAGAAATGCCATCTGTTCCAAAAGAAGTACGATACCTCGGCCACGTTGTCTCTGGGGAAGGAGTAGCAGTGGATGACCAGAAGATCAAAGCTGTTAAGGATTGGCCCATCCCAAAGACATTCACCAACTTCGAAGTTTTGGTTTATGACATACTATCGCCGATATGTGCTGGGATTCGCCAACATCGCTAAACCACTGACCAGGCTCACGGAGGGCCAAACAAAGTTCCAGTGGTCCGAAGAATGTCAAGACTCATTCAGGAAGCTGAAAGAAGCTTTGATCAACGCACCTGTACTGAGCTATCCCCTACCCAAAGGAAATTCATTTTGGATACGGACGCCAGCAACGTGGGACTTGAGCTGTCCTATCTCAGATCCAGGAGGGACAGGAGAAGGTCATTGGTTATTTCCAGCAAGACGCTTAGCAAACCAGAGCGCAATTACTGTGTCACCAGGCGAGAGCTGTTAGCTGTTGTAAAGGGAGTGGAGCACTTCTACAAGTACGTGTATGGAAGAAGATTCCTGTTGAGAACTGACCATGCAGCTCTCAAATGGCTCTTACAGTTCAAAAATCCTGAGGGTCAAGTAGCACGTTGATCGAGAGACTCAAGAATTCGATTTCGAGATCGAACATCGAGCCGGAACTAGCCATAAGAATGCAGATGCCTTGTCGCGAAGACCATGTCCAGATGATTGCTCACATTGCCGACGAGCAGAAGAGAAAGAAGCAACACTTTGTAGAACCGCGGCAATGGATGACAACTGGAACGACAGCAAGATCCAGAAAGACCAAGAGAAAGACCCCGACCTTGGCTTAGTCGTCAGCTGGAAGAAGGGCAATCGAAGACCATCATGGCAGGAAGTCGCAGGTTACTCGCCGGCTGTTAAGTCCTATTGGGCACAATGGAACTCTCTTATTCTGGACAATGGGATCCTGAAACGTGTGTTGGAGGCCGATATTGGTGGGGAAGACAGACGCCAAATAATTGTTCCCAGGAACAGAAGAGAGGAAGTGCTGCTGGAAATCCATGATGGAGTCGCTGGAGGACATCTGGGAGTGACGAAGACCCTGCAGAAAGTGAGGCAACGGTTTTACTGGACCAATTGTCAAGCTGACGTCCAGGACTGGTGCAGAAAGTGCGCTGTATGCGCTGCTAGCAATGGACCTCGAATACGACCCAAGGCCCCGATGCGTCAGTACAACGTAGGCAGCCCGTTCGAGAGAATCGCCATTGACATCGCCGGCCCGTTTCCCGTATCCGACCACGGGAATAAATACATCCTTGTGGCAATGGACTACTTCAGTAAGTGGGCGGAAGCCTATGCCCTGCCCAACCAGGAAGCCATCACCGTCGCCGACGTCTTGGTGAAAGAGTGGATATGTCGATTCGGTATTCCAATGGAGCTGCACTAGGATCAAGGCAGAAATTTCGAATCCAACCTTTTCCAAGAAATATGTCTACTGCTGAACATCCGCAAGACAAGAACCACGGCCCTACATCCGCAGTCCGATGGAATGGTGGAACGGATGAACAGGACGATCAACCGCCACTTGTCCAAGGTTGTCTCTGACCATCAAAGAGACTGGGAACAGTATCTTCATTTGTTCCTGATGGCCTATCGATCCGCAGTACACGAGTCAACCGGTCAAACTCCTGCTAGTATTATAATGGGCCGAGAACTGCGACTGCCTGTGACCTGAAGTTTGGGATACCGCCAGGACAAGACACTGCGGGAGAGGACTACGTCAGCAAACTTCGGCAGAGAATGGACGACATCCACGAACGAGTCCGGTTGAACATCCAGAGTGCCAGCGATAAAATGAAGAAGACCTATGACATCAAGGCCGACGCTGGAGGATTTGGTTGATGACCTGGTTTGGCTGCAACCCCAAACGTCGTCGTGGACTATCACCAAAGTTGCGGAACTCGTGGAAGGCCCGTATAAAATCGTGAAAAGGATAAACGACCTTGTGTACCGAATCCATAAGCCACCTCGAGGGAAACCAAGGGTCGTCCATTTCAACAGGTTGGCCCCTTACGCTGGAAACCATGACCAAGTTCGCACCTTCAAGCCACCGGAGGATGATATGACGTTCGAGAAGTTCATGTCCTTGTATTCAAACGGGCAGAAAGTTCTACATGGGGTTACTAGAGAGGAGTCACGAGACCTTTTCGAGGTGCCTGCTGACTACGCACTAGCGCACTGTGTGGCAGAAGATCTTCGAATGTCCAGGGCATCGCCGTAGTGTTCTCCAAGAAATTTGGTCAACTCCAAACACTGCGGGAGCAGAATCCAGAAGTTGGTGGGGTGCTACAGTTGAAGAAAGGCCAGAGAAACATCTACTACCTAGTTACCAAGAGGCATTCCCAAGATAAACCGTCCTATGAAGATGTCTGGAAGAGTCTCACCAAACTAAGAGATACTATGGTGGACCAGAATCTGGTGGATCTAGCAATTCCAAAATTGTCCTGTGGTATTGATGGGTTGGACTGGAGAGTCATAAGAAGTATGCTGGAGGCGATATTCATATCCAGCGGCGTCAAGATTTTGGTTTGCTGTAACCCTCTTCCACGACCGATCATGAAGACCGTGGAGTGTTACTTCCATCGAACTTCACGGTGCAGATATGGGGAGTCATGCAGATATCGTCACACTCCAAGGATGAAATTTCGGGACGAAATGTCTTTAAGAAGGGGGCAATGTAACGAACCTAGGCCGGACCTGTCGCCTTGCGCGTTGCCGTCGACAGCGATGAGGTCATCCCCGGAGATGTTCGAGAACAGTCCAGTCGCTCTGCCGTGGAGAGCAACGGTCGATATTGGAAACAATTGGAACATGCCGGTCGCCAACTACCAGAATTCGAAACATCGAGAATGCTGTATCGGAGATAAATAGGCAACCCTCAAGTGGAGTCAAGACAGTCTGAACGAGCCCATACGATCGAGCTATACAGTGGCATAATATAAATTAAGTTGTAGATTTAAGTGTGAAATAAATTAGTATAAACCAAGTTAAGTTTATTTACGTTACAATATTTTCGAATAGCACGGGTGGCCTTTGTTTGGAACGCCCAAAAAAGACTGTGACTGTTTTGTCACGATTTCAGTTTTAACCAGTAGCATGTCTATGCTTTTTTCAAAAATAAAAAAATTGGTGTCGTCTGCGTAACACACTATTTTTATATCTTGGTTTTTCTCCAAAAGACGGATTAGATTATTGTCAAAAATATAAAATAATAAGGGTCTTTCAATACAGCGCCTTTAGGTACTCCCTGATTTGTTGTACGTACAACATCATTCAGTCTCACAACCTCACTTCTACCATTCAAATATGATTGAAATAATTTCAGCCGTATCCCCCTAACTCCATACAATTCTAACTTGTTACTAAGATACTATGATTTACTAGGACTTGAAAAGCCCTTGAAAAGTTGATAAAGAGACCAAGAGCATATTTTCCATTATCAAGATTGTGTTCAAGACATTTTTGGAAATCACACAGAGCAGATTATGTGTCCATATTTTAGAGAGACTTGACAATAATCTGATGGCTCTATAATTGGAAAAGTTATCAGAATCGCGTTTTTAATATAATGGCAGAACCACTGCCAATTTCGGGAAAATTTCTTCAGAACAACAAAGATTGATGAGAAAAACCAGTAGTTCACGTAAACTTACAATCGATTTTTTCGATATTTCATCAGATCAACTTGAGCTTGAAGATTTTAAATCACCAATACAAATTTTTACTTGTGTAGGTGTACCTGGCATTAAGAAAAAAGATCTTTTCGACATGCTGGCACATTCAATTTTAGATAATCTGAATCATGCTTATTTACAGAAAATGGTTCTCTGGTGAAGTGGATGTTGAACTGTTCAGCCATTTCAAAGGCAGTCAACTGATTCCATTTCCATCGTGAATGTTGTTATCCATATTTTCATGACTACCCCCTTTCAGATTATTAATAATTTTCCATACCGTTCTCGATTTATTATTTGCTCCCATTTCACGTCTGTCTGTTCGTTTGTCTGTAATAATAATAATAGTAAGGAGCCATCAGTTTCGAACTAACTTCCCGATAAACTTTGGACAGCTCAGAACTGGACGACAATGCAATACTTTTTAACCGACGAAACCAAAAAGGGGAGGTTCTCTAGTCGACGCATATTTTTTTTTATGTATGACCACGCATAACTTTTTACTGAGACGACCGATTCCGATGATTCTTTCTTCAGAAGATAGGGTTTACTTCGAAGTTGGTCTCATTTGAATTTAAAAAATTAAATCGACCCCTAAGGGTAGCAAAATCAAGGATATTGATCACTCACCCTCTGAATTCTGGTCCGTTAACCGATTCTATCAGGCATAACTTTGTACTGGGTTCTTCGATTTGGATGATTCTTTTTTTATTAGATAGGGTATACCGCATAGTTGATCATATTTGGATTTCAAATGGAATCATATACCCTTACGGGTAGAAAAATAGGGGACTATTGATTTTTCACTTGGGAACATTGGCACACATATGACAGATCGCTATTGTCATTATTTTTGTTCGCCTACATCCGTCACAATCATTATATTCTACAAGAGGATGGAATGATATACAGAGTAATGTAATAAACTAACCAGAACAACAAAAATAATTTATATTACAACAAATAGTAAAAGTAGATAATCATATTATTTAACTGGTAATAGTTGAAGTAAGGTGGGAAAGTAAGTATTTTGGAAGTAATCAAGAAACAAGTAGGTAGTAATTAGTAGATTTCAGCCACAAAAATAAGGAACTGAAAAGTAAAAAATTAAATAAACCTTCTTAGTCTCAATAACTAAGCTCCTAAACTAATGTAAGTAACTAATTTTGAGTCGGCGCCAAACGAACAATCAACGAAGATCATTAAATTACTTTTAAAAAATTATAGAATGTCACCGCGCAACTCGATGTCATCATTTTTCGCCTTACCTAATTCATTTGCTTGTTTGTTTGGCGCCGACTCAAAATAAGTCACTTACATTAGTTTAGGGGCTTAGTTATTGAGACTGAGGAAGTTTATTTTATTTTTTACTTTTCGTCGGTTTAATTTTTTGTTAAAAAGTTTTTATACGTCCATCTGTTTGTTTGTCTATGATGATAATAACACCAAGGCGCAATCGATTTTGAATTATATTCCCGATGAGTTAGAGGCTTGAAACTTCAGAGTGGCTCAGAATTAGAAGACAATGCTTTCTAATCTGCCTGTTTGTTTTTTTGTCTGTAATAATAACAGAAGGGAGCAATCGATTTTGAACTAACTGAAATAAACCTGAAATTTGTCACACGTTTTTGTCATAATTTTTCATCAAGGTGTTTAAAATTGACCGCAAATTTTCACACTTACACAAGACTAAAAAGCAGAAAATATTTATTCAGATAATTTTTTTTACCACGTTTATGAAATGGACTAAAAAGTATAAAATAATGTCTCCTAGCCCCATACAGATTTATAACTCCATACAGATTCGTAACCCCTTACAGATTGTCCTGAAAATTTGTCATTGTGAATTTTTAATAGCTATGAAAATAGAGGAAAGTGACCAAATATGGAATAGTATCCATAATATGGAATACCCCCATTTTTCTCAAATGCAAACTCACACACGCAATAAACAGTGATTTTCTGTCTCTTTCTACTCCCATTTACGCGTACAAGTTGTAGCATGTCAGTCGAGCCAGCCCTTTCGTCGTAGTGACAGTGTTTTGTTTTATCGCTGCCGTTATTTTTCGTACAGAAAGTGCACACAGTATTGTTTTTATAACTTTTAGAGACCCCTTAGATGTTCTTTAGTGTGTTTTAGCGGTATTAGATAGTATTACTTTCTGAAATATAAATATGTGAATATCAGTTTGAAATAGTTGGAAAATCCAAATGTGGATGAATCACAGTGTCCAATTATGGACTATTCCATAATTGGACACTGTGACGTATCAGCTGACTTAATGACTTTGTTAATTATATTTTTTTTTTGGTTTTATCAGAATGGCGGGCGTCAATTGGAAAACGAAGCGAAAAGAATGGAATTCAGAGCATATGGCAGAAGCTATAAAGTTAGTACGAGAAAAAAAAATGGGTTATTTGAAAGCTGCAAAACACTTCGATGTGCCAAGATCTACTTTGTTTCGTTTATGTCAGAAAAACTAATTTTCTCCAGAAGAAGCCGCAGCTACTACACTCGGAAGGAAAACTGTCTTAGGGACAACCCTTGAAAATCTTTTGGTAGACTACATTTTGACGATGGAGAGAAAATTTCATGGCTTGACGAGAAATGATGTTCGAAGAATGGCGTACATGTTAGCAAGTCGTAATCAGTTGAAAAATCCATTTGGTGCGACTGGCATGGCTGAAAAAAATGGCTTAAATTATTTCTGAAACGCCATAAGGACAAGCTATCAGTGAGAAGACCAACTGGCACGTCTTTTGCTAGAGCCTTTGGATTTAGCAAAGAAAAAGTAGACTCATTCTTTGATCTCCTCGAAGACGTCTATGCTCAAGGAAGCTATGGTCCAAGTCGCATATACAATGTGGATGAATCAGGGCTTACCGTAGTACAGAGCAAGATACCCCAAGTGATTGGACATAAAGGAAAACGGCAGATAGCTTCTCTTACCTCAGCGGAAAGGGGTTCATTAATGACGATTGTATATTGAACCTGTACCCTCAACTTCCGGACTATCTCGCAGTGATTTAGGATTAGTGTCTCCGTATGACATCAGTCCCGTACCAAACAAGAAAAGGAAACCTTCTAATAGAGGAAGAAAAGCATCTGTTGCAGCAGTCATCACGTCGTCACCGTATAAGAATGACCTTATAGACAAAAACAGGAAAAAAGAAGAAAAAGAAAATAAATTAGCAAAAAACAAGAATAAAAAACAGAATGAGAAGAAATCAAAAGGAAAAAAACCAAAAGAAAAGACTAAGCCTATGTCTGATTCAGATGATGAGGAGGTGATGCTGTTTGATACAGACAGCGAACCTGATGCCTTGATAGGATGTACAGCTCCAGACTCTGAAGATTCGGAGTGTTTTTTCTGTGGTATGCTGTTTTCGAATGACACTCATGGGGAAACATGGATCAAGTGCCTCATGTGTGGGCTCTGGGCACATAATGATACCTGGATTTGCGATTTTTGTAAATAATTTGTGTTCATTCCTTTATTATACCAAAGTTTTCAAAGAGTCTCTTATAAGTTAAGGTTAATTTTTCATAGTGATTATAGTATTCCATATTTGGGGTACCTATTCCATATATTGGTAATTTTATCGTTATTTAGTTTTTGAAAATTTTTCTTACCTCAAACTGAACAAAATAATCTAAAATTGTTACAAACTTAAGTGCAAATATATGATCGTTAATAATTACCACAAAAAGTATTTTATTTATAAAATTTGTGAAAGTTATGCCTGAAAATCAAAACGGTATTCCATATTTGGTCACTTTCCTCTACCTGTGAGATTTAAAACGAAAAACGCGAGGCGCATGCAATAGATAATAGTAAGGAGTGTAGGGAGTAGCTGTCGATGAGAAAACTGAGACAACAGTTCGTATCAATTGCAGTACAATAAAATTATTAGTGACTTAGGTGAAGTATTCATGCATAATTTGTTAATTGCATGCGCCCCACGTTTTTCATTTAGTATTTTCATAGCTATTAAAAATTCACATTCACAAATTTTCAGGTCGATCTATACGGGGCTAGTAGACATGATTTTTCATCATACCTGCATCATAATCCTTGTTTTATGAACTAAGAAGCATGCAAATCTCAAGATTAAAACACGCCGTGTTTTAAAGGAAAAAGCGTGTGAAATCTCAAGATTAAAACACGCCGTGTTTTGAAGGTTGCTAGATAACAAAAACAAGTCCAAATTTTTATTTATGTGTCAAATTACATAAAAAATATAAAGCAATTTCTTCCCGATCCATAGCATTAACTTTCATATTCTCTATAATACGAATTTCTGGATATTTCTGGTATCAATTTTGATTCAGCATCCTTGGGTAACTTTAAAATTTTGGGTGAGAGTTCTCCTTGATTTGCAACCATTTTTAACCGACGAAACCAAAAAGGAGGAGGTTGTCTAGTCGACCCGTATATTTTTTTTTCATCATTTTTTTTAATGTATTATCACGCATAACTTTTTACTGAGGC
Organism: Gonioctena quinquepunctata; assembly: GCA_018342105.1. NCBI lineage: Eukaryota > Metazoa > Arthropoda > Insecta > Coleoptera > Chrysomelidae > Gonioctena > Gonioctena quinquepunctata. The sequence goes on along the minus strand of JAFIRS010002239.1, from coordinate 220,030 downwards.
GTCCGATTCCGATAATTCTTCTTTCAGTGGATAGGGTGTACTACGAAGGTGGTCCCATTTGAATTTAAAAGATGAAATTTACCCCTAAGGGTAGCAAAATGAAGGATATTGATCACTCACCCTCTGAATTCTGGTCCGTTAACCGATTCTATCAGGCATAACTTTGTACTGGGTTCTTCGATTTGGATGATTCTTTTTTTAATAGATAGAGTATACCTTATATTTAGATTTCGAATGGAATTATACACCCTTACGGGTGGAAAAATAGGGGATAATAGATTTTTCACTTATGAACATTGGCACACACATACGTAGTTGACAATGACAGATCGCTACTGACATTGTTGTTCCACATATGTCAGAACCATTATATTCTATGAGAGGATGGAATGATATACAAAGTAATGAAATAAACTAACCAGAACAACAAAAATAATTTATATTACAACAAATAGTAAAAGTAGATACTCATATTATTTAACTGGTAATAGTTGAAGTAAGGTGGCAAGTAAGTATTTTGGAAGTAATCAAAAAACAAGTAGGTAGTAATCAGTATATTTTAGCCATAAAAAATTGAAAAATGAAAACTTTTTAACAAAAAATTAAACCGACGAAATACGGAACTGAAAAGTAAAAAATAAAATAAACCTTCTCAGTCTCAGTAACTAAGCTCCTAAACTAATGTAAGTAACTAATTTCGAGTCGGCGTCAAACAAACAATCAACGAACATCATTAAATTACTTCAAAAAAATTATCAGAAAGTCACCGCGCAACTCGATGCCATCATTTTACGCCTTACCTAATTAATAATAATAATAATAATATACTTTATTGTCATTAAGAATAAATCTTGTGGACAAAGCTTGTGAAAAATTAATATAAATGTAAATATAAAATATAAAATGTAAAATGTAAATATGAAAACATTTGCTTGTTTGTTTGGCGCCGACTCAAAATTAGTTACTTACATTAGTTTAGGAGCTTAGTTACTGAGACTAAGAAGGTTTATTCTATTTTTTACTTTTCAGTTCCGTATTTCGTCGGTTTAATTTTTTGTTAAAAAGTTTTTATAATCATATGAAATGTCAAATAAGCTTGTCAACAACAATTGCTATATCCATGTCAACAAGACGTGACATCAGATGCCCATTATAAACCTGATAGATGTATTAAAATATAAGGAACATTATCGTGATCTGAAATCCATTTCCAGCATTGTTATTGAAGTTATGATGCAAGTATAATAAATAATAGTTTAAAAACTGAAGAACACGCTTTTTTTTTTTTTTTTTATGGCTTTGACATTTCGTCATTCGGCCTGTCACAAGTTGAGTATTTTTTTATGTATCATTTCATAGTGTTCTGGGTAGGCCTTGTTACTAACTCCATACGCCACCTAGGAACAGCACTGTTAATTTGAACGCAACAGCGAATCGTCGAGGACCATCTTCGGCCCGGCTACGAAATTTAACATTTAATTCTCCCAAATTAAATAGAAAAATTTCTGCCCTGGCCGAGAATCGAACTCACGACCTTTCGATCATGAGTCGGACGCTAACCCACCGCGCCAATCCCCTCTAAGAACACGCTTTAATAGAAAACTAAACTGAAAAATTGAAAATAATTTCAAATGAGTTTGAAATAAGAATACAGTGATTAACAACAAATTTATTTCATCGTAAAAAAGCGTGAGGTGCTTGATGTCAATTGTTGTTAATATTTCATGGACAGATATTGGTAAAAGTAGAATCATTATGAAAATATCTTGAAAAGTACCCCACGTTTTTTTACGATGAAATAAATTTGTTGTTAATCACTGTATTCTTATTTCAAACTGATTTAAAATTATTTTCAACTTTTTAGTTTATTTTTCTATTAAAGCGTGTTCTTTAGTTTCAAAACTATTATGTATCTTCATTTTTTTAGTTTTGTTTTATATTAAAGCGTGTTTTTTAGTTTTTCAAACTATTTTTATTATTATTTAATTTTTTTAACTATTATTCTCCAATTTTGAATAGAATTGGACCATAATCACAAAACTCGTCCGCCATTTTGGAGCCGCCGCCTTGAATCCTTCAATTTTGACAAAATAATCATAATCTCCTACCCCAAAAACCCCACATACCAATTTTGAATGGAATTGGACCATAATCATAAAACTCGTCCGCCATTTTGGAGCCGCCATCTGGAATTTTTCAATTTTTACAAAAGAATCATAATATTGGACCCCAAAAATCCCCACATACCAATTTTGAATGGAATCGGACCATAATCACATAATTCGTACGCCATATTGAAGCCGCCATTTTGTTTTATTTTTAAACAAAAATTTTTTGATGCATTGTCACCGGAATTATGTACGCCTGCCAAATTTCAAATCATTCGTTCGTCTGGAAGTGGGTCAAAATCGCGCCCAAAGGATTCGGTTACAAACATACGGTTACAAAGATACAAGTGAAGCTAATATAAAGCGTGTAATAATAAATAATAGTTTGAAAAAACAAAAAACACGCTTCCATAGAAAACCAGACTAAAAAAATTGAAAATAAGAAAAAAATTTATTTTATTTAAAAAAAAGCGTGGTGTGCATGGTATCGCCTCGGTGTGTAATGTACTATATAATTATTGATACCATGCACCCCACGCTTTTTTTAAAATTTTTTTTTTCTCATTTTGAATTTTTTTAGTCTGGTTTTCTATAAAAGCGTGTTTTTTAGTTTTTTCGAACAATTATTTATTTCCTACTTTTTAGTGTGGTTTATTTATAAAAACTATCATTTTTATTATTTTTTTGCAAATAAAAAAATTGAATAATCTTATCAAATCAGGTAATCATAATATCCGACCCCAAAAACCCCCACATACCAATTTTGAATAGAAACACACCATAATCACAAAAATCGGCCGCCATTTTAAAGCCGCCATCTTGAATTTTTCAATTTTCACAAAAGTATCATAATATTCGACCCCAAAACCCCCACATACCAATTTTGAATAGAATCAGACCATAATCACAAAACTCGGCCACCATTTTGAAGCCGCCATCTTGAATTTTTCAATTTTCACGAGAGAATCATGATATTCGACCCCAAAACCCCCACATACCAATTTTGAATAGAATCAGACCATAATCACAAAACTCGGCCGCCATTTTGGAACCGCCATCTTGAATTTTTCAATTTTCACTTTCCGTTATCAGAAAAGAATCATTGTATTCGACCCCAAAAACCCCCACATACCAAATTTGAAGCGAATCATACCATAATCACAAAACTCGGCCACCATTTTAAAGCCGCCATCCTGAATTTTCCAATTTTTACAAAAGAATCATAATATTCGACCCCAAAAACCCCCACATACCAATTTTGAATGAATCAGACATAACCACAAAACTCGTCCACCATTTTGGAGCCGCCATTCCGAATTTTTCAATTTTGACAAAAGAATCGTAATCTCCGATCAAAAAAACCCTCGGATACCAATTTTGAAGAGAATCGGACGATAATCACAAAACTCGTACGCCATATTGGAGCCGCCTTTTTGTTTTTTTTTCAAACAAAAATTTGTTAATGCATTGTCACCGGAATTATGTACGCCTGCCAAATTTCAAATCATTCGTTCGTCTGGAAGGGGGTCAAAATCGCGCCCAAAGGAGTCGGTTACAAACATACGGTTACAAAGATACAAGTGAAGCTAATATAAAGCGTGTAATAAAAAGAAATAGCGTATGATACACGATCATAATATACTATTATTCTTTTTGATCCGTTTTATAAACATGTATAAAAAATATCAAATAATTAGTTTTATTTTATTCTACGAATTGGAAGTGTTCAGCAACTCTAATTTTGAAAAGGTTTGTAAGATGTTTAATTAGGCATATCAATAGGAAATGTATTTTGGCTTATTGAATAATTTGTTCAAAATTTCCAATGTCACAAATGAAGTTGACTGAAGTGAATATATAAGGTGATATTTTCTGAAATAATCCACTCATCAGATTAAATGTCTAAAGGATGATGACAAAAATAGTAGGAGTTGAAATCTGGGAAAGAAGAAATGTCTTCTTGAATAAATAAAAAACATGCAGGGGTCAGAGAGTAGAAGTATGTTTATTTCAAACATAATATTAGAAGACAAAATATCAATATTATTACTACGAAGTAGTAATTATGAAATTCAAATATATTTGCATTTGTCCGGTTGTAATTGGGTTTTTTTGGTGCCACTGTTAGGTTTTGAAATAGCTGCATTTTAATGGCTACAAAATGGAGCTAGTAATTATTCAATGACATACTTATCGCCAATCTCAATCCCATAATTAACTGTAATTTAAGGATTATGATAATTATGGGTGTGTTCACTTATTTTTGTGAACAAGTAAAGTTTGAAATCTGGGAAAGAAGAAAACTCTCTATGAATAAATAAAATACAAGAAGGGGTCAGAGAGTAGAAGTACGTTCATTTCAAACATAAGATTAGAAGAGAAAATATAAAAAAATAACCAGGGATATCACAAGAATCTATAAGTAGGCGCGCCTCTATTCGGAACATGAGTCAATTTATATAGCGGTTAATATAATTCGTAGATAAAGGTTATCCAATCGGACCAATAGTTCATAACCAATTAATTTTATCTGAGCTGCCTCTACAGGTTGATGATACAGAAATGTTGAAGATTCGATGTTATCTTCCTCTCCAATTTATATTCATTGCAAAATCAGATAACGTCGTAAACGATATTTACTGTTATGGTTTAATACGACAAAATTTTTAGAGAAACAATCCTCAACTACACTCACATTTCAGAAATTTTTTAAATCTTAAAACAATAAATTTGTTACAGACAAAATCAAATTCATTTTCAGTAACATGATTATTAAATATTAACGAGATATTAATACTCACTTCACCAGGATTTATGTTGATATTCACGTCTCTTTGAACAAATCATACGATTGCATGAATTTAACCAACTCCCGGTTTTAGTCGAACCGTTCTTTCCCCATTAGAATTGGAAAAGCTTGTTCCGTCAATACTGGACTCAACAAGTAGTTATTCTTATTTCTAAAGGTTCGTCTACTATTCGTTTTATTTACTGAGCGAAGTAATTCCGGGAAAATGAATGCTATTCCAATGATAATTATCAATACTCCCCTCGGAATCGCTAACACATTTTCAAATGTAACTATAATTGACACACCATTAGAAAAATGAGAAACTAACAAGTCGTTAGATTTCCTCGAACATGAAAAAGGATCATTTATTATATAATTGTCGGGTCATTAGGGCAAACTGATTTTATCTTTTATTTGTGCCATGGAAGAATCATCTGGGACTTTTATTTGTATATTACCAACAATGTTATGCTTAATGAGTTTTTTCGTATGTTTACACTTGAAACGGTATTTGATAGGAAACAACAAAAAATCACCAGGTACTTAGTCTACAGCCACAACTCTGGAAGAAAAAAGTACTATTGCCGAGAATATAGAAAGGAACATTATTCCTGATGAAAACCCACATTACATCTCATGAAATAATATCAGATTGATATTGAAAAAAGGAAAGGAATTTTGCTCCTTACTTCGACGTAAAAGTATACCTCATTCATTAGTGAAGCCAGAGATAATTTATTCGAGATTTTAGTTAACATAATTACGTTCACCGTATATGCTTCGATTTTTTTAAAACATTTTCTACTCCTCCATTTTTTTAAATCAAATTTGAAAGTTGAAATTGAACATTCAATTCACTGAGTAACAAAATAATTTTTAAACCACATTTTGTTTTCCATTTCATATTTCAAACCTCATCAAATGTCTTAAATAATTCATGAAGAAAAGGTGCAGTATATATATATATATATATATATATATATATATATTTATATATATATATATTTATATATATATATATATATATATATATATATATATTGTTACGTTTAAAAGTACGTGTTAAATGTTCAAAGAGTTAAAATGAAAATTATAAACTGAAAAAGCACATAAATAAAAAATGTTCATATTTAGTAATTTATGCTGTTATTTTACAGTTTTTCTGATGATTCTACCGTTTTTCTGAAACCTTATATAATATTCGTCGATACCTATGTTTTCAATAAACTTTTTTTCAACATTACAAGCAATTGGCATATTTTATAAAAATTACAGAAATCAAAATTTACTAATATATTTTTGAGCACAAGCAGACAACGAAATGTTAAAGTTAGAACATTCTGTATATGAAATTAGTTCTGAACACAATAGCCAATGAGATGCCAGGAATGATCTTGATGCAAAATTATGGATATTGAAAATATGAAAAACAGAAAACGTCAAAAATGATTTTGAATATATCATGTATATAGTATGTAAGGTATTTAGAAACTATTAGTGAGTAAAATCTGTCAAATAAAGGAAAATAATGAGAAGTGCAACAGGTGCGTGAAAACCGAGAATTCGAGAAGAAAACAAAAGATATGTGGTATCGAGGGAAAAAAATCATCAAGCTGGGGGAGATTGAAAAAATAATTTTTGAGGAACGAACTCAATAAAATTTAATTTGGATAATCAAGCATATTTCGCTACAAACACAGTTATTTGCCACTAGACCACAAGAAAATACCAGAAAGAACATTAGCTGATGAAAACCAGGTACATAACGAATCCTACCTTCTCATTCCATACATGTCCGAGGACGAATTCACAGTCGAACAAGGGGGCTGCTGACTGGAACGGCAGTTTCCGAGAACAGGAGACTGATCCAAGACACATTTGCATTTCAAGAAACCACAGGTACATTAGAACCATGAAAGTTACCGATGCAGGACCCTGATCGACGAGTGGATAAAAAGAAGACACCAACAATATTGGGATCAAACTGTCGGGCAAATACACAGCAAAGTCATGGTAGAGTATCCAAACCGGGCCCTGACGGCTGACCTTCTGAACCTGAACAGAACGAAGGCACGTATAATAATAGGTCTGTTGACTAGACACTACGGCCTTAGAAAATACCTAAACACCATGGGAGTACGCAGGGAAACCGTGGCTATGTGATGAAGAGGAGGAAACAGCCTCTCATATTACCTTCAACTCTGACGCCCCAAGTAGTAGCGACACAGAACCTTTGGAGAGATCAGCCCGGAAACAGGCATGAATCCGAAGAACCTTATCAACAGGCGACTAAACCTAATTAAAGGCACAAACCTATTTGAATGAGGAACGACTGACGACAGAGTGATACAATAGACCCCAGCTGGTCGCAGTGTCAAGGGAAGCTAAGTGCCAACCCTGTCTCTGGCTCGTCAGCTTTCAACCAACCAACCACCATGAAAGTTACAAAACTCAGTGCATTTCAAAAATAAACCTTTTAAGAACTCCTTCGATGAAAAACTTTCATAAATTGGTATATAGACTAACCATTTCACTGGAATCAACATAACCTACAAAAGTGGGTTACATTTCACTTTTGTTTATTATCACATAATTGCACTTTTCATGTATATTTTGCTATGAAACACTAATTTGAGTTAATTATCGCATAGTCTTCCTGAATAAAGGAAATTATTATTTTGATGAATTTCTGACTCATTTTCAATAATTGATCAAAACAGTTTGCCATGTTTCTGAAACTGACATCAAGAACACTACCAGAGGGCTCTACAGTTGAACTTACTCCTGAGATTCCATAGGCATACTAATTGAGTTACCTGAGGTAAAAAAAGTAAGGTAAAAGGGTCAAATGGGAAAAAAGGTAAAATACATAGCCGGACATTTGAAATATTTATATGGGTATTTATTTATGAACCTATTAAATCAAATTCAAAGGGCAACTAGCTAAAGGATTTGAAAATAGTAAAAAAATATTTTTTGTTGTGATGTCTGATTGTGAAAATAATAAAATAAAACAAACCACAATCACCTCATCATAACAATATATTCATGGGTTCGTCTGATATATCGCTCTCTTCTTCACTCTTTCCTTCTCCGTCTTCTTCTTTTACTATTTGTTCGTCATTTACATCTCCATCTGTTATAAACTGTTTGTATTGTTTATTTTCTGATACTGTTGTTCCTTCTTTATTCCATTAGATTCACTTTTGAATTTTATGTTTTGTAAAAGCTTTTTGTGTTCCCATTCTCCCTTCTTACTCTTTTTTACTATATCATTTTCTGTTTCTATGTTCTCATTATTTTCAATGTAAGCCCACAGTCAGTTAAAGTATGACCATGATCATTATCAAATATATCTTGGTAATTCGTTCCAGCGTATATTCTAAGATAATAAGTGTAGCCAACTTTTTCACGATTTTACCACATACTCGTGCGATCTAACTGGGAGGTACTGCCGAAATATCAATTGACCCCTCCATGGCACTATTGACTCATCGATTATAACACTGTATCTGGGGGAAAATGATTTCTTCGAACTGGTTACAAATGATATTTACAATGTTCCTCATGTTGAAAAGCCTATCGCTATCAATAACAGGGTCTTCATTATTTGTCAAATTAAAAAAAATCAATAAGGTGTCGAATCTATCGCGTTTATTTGTTCTTTGCATGTGTCTATTACCGAAATGTAGATGCATTTTCGGCAACTGATTCATACCCATTAACATCAGAATACCTAGGAGTTTTTTTATTTCATCACGATTAGTTTCTTTCCACTGGCGCAACATTTATAGCCAGGAGATTTGCCTTTAGAACTACAATGTCTAGCGATTCATCATCATCATCGACCTATCAAAAGCTTTCGATACTGTGTGCCACACAAGTGAGACGGTTATACCCAGGGTCTTGTTAGATTACAAAAAGTCTTTGGTCTTGTTGGGTGGGGGGAGGTGTTCTTCTCATAATCAAACTAGTTTTATGAAGTCAACTATAGAAAACATCATAGCATTGACTGAAGATGAAAATATCATTCAGAAGAAGAGGATACCAAAAAGATAGAATCGTCATCTGAACATGGTTTCTTCTCCTCTCCTGCACCTGGAATTATGGAATAGCACAACAACTGATAACAAGACTATATGAAGAGAACAAGCTGAGTATGAACACTTTATACGTATGAGGTCCATACGCTTTATATGTAACGTTGTATGTACTTCAGCATTACGCTGTCATCTCCAAAGCATATTCTCCTAAAAATTCAATATATAGAATGGAAATACACACTTCATCGTTTAAACTGATGGTATTAATATCAATTTTGGGAACAGCAAAAACAAATCTGGGATCATTATAGAGATGCAGGGTACTCAACTCAATTTCAACGATACCCTGTAATGTTCCAATAATAGATCTCTGCTGAAATAACGTCCGAAATGGTAGAGTACACTTTATTAATCAAGCTGATCAAAATAATAGTAACTTCGGAGGTAGAGAAAAAGAATTTTGGAACTTTATAAGCATGTAGGGGCTAACTTCAACTTCTACGTTACCCTGCAATCTTTCAATAATGTCTCACTGCTAATTCCACATCTTGAATGAAAGAATATACTTTCATGACCAAACTGATAGATATAATATTAACTTCAGAGTTAGTAAAACCAAATCTAGGAAACATTATGAACATGTATGGATGACACTTCAACTTTCAAGCTCCCCTGTCATTTTCCGACCGGTGACTAAGTCAATGGTCATAGACAACTCCTTGGTTGGGTGTTGTGAATGTACTAGAGTCTTCATTCTCTTGATTGGCGTTGACAGATCTATGAATATACCGACAATATATTTTGGGGATGCACCAATCTAGGCAAAACAGATATATTCCTGTTCCCTATTTATATAGTCCAAGCTTCAGCACTTCAGAAACACTTTACATAGTTGTACCAAATTAGATTTGAACAGGAGGAAATTTCATTATGAGCTCTTATAATCCTTGATATTGCCTTGCGAATAATTTAAAGATCTGAATCATTGAATTTGTCTTCCAACAAGTTTGGATCTTAACTCTTGGATCAATGTATGTATTCCTTTGTCTTTTATTTCTCTGAACAGAACTTTGTATCCTAAAGAACAAAAAAAATATATATACAAAACGTGGAAAAATTGAGGGTCTATACTTTCAGGGGTCTATCTATATAAGGCTGTGTGCCGAAAAAAAAACCAAGCTATTTTCTGAGAGTAGCAGATCCTGCTACCTGAGAAGTGGAGCTGACTGTCTAGACGATCACATCACAATAAAAAAGAGAAGGTTGAAAAACATTTTTTCAAATCAATCAATAGTGGTTACACAAGACTTCAAGTAAAACTTGGGAATATTGGTATACGGGATAGGCCATACGACCAGTTGGGATCGTATCTCTGTAATCGAAATCAAGTAGTTAACATCAACGGTATAGTGAGTACTCCAAGGATAGTTATTCAGGGTGGTCCCCAAGGCACGGTCTTGGGCCCTCTTATCTTTACCATCTATATAGACACATATCTTCCACACCGCCAACACATGTCATCAGTTAAAAAAAATGGGAGAGAAATATTTTAAGAATGTCTTTAGATGGTTTCAACACATTGAACTAATATTGAATGCAGAAATATTTGCCATTCACCTCGTACAGTGGCCATTTGCCTAATAAGGGTCCATTGGCCATATACCAAAATATATCTGTCCCAGAAGTTAGTTACTTAGTCAGTTTCTGGGGCCACGTATGATACTTCCAAATCTGCATTCGGGTTGAATTCTTGTCAAGATGAAAGTGCCGCTGAATAATAAGCTTCAAAGTGTAAAAATGTGGCTTTTTGTGGCACATTGTCTTTTGCGGCGGCGATGAAGATTCTGAGGATTTTGGGACTGGTACAGCTGCTAATATCACTTTCTACAGGAAGGAACCATTTACAGAATTTCTTTTCCTCTGGAGGACATCTACAATTTTCATACTGAAAAGCTTAGTAAAATACAAAAAATACAAAATATTTATATATCTCCAATGAAGCAACGGTGGTACACGGATGTGAAAGTACTTCTAAATACTACTTCTATATTCAAATCAAATCAAAATATGCTTTATTGTCGATAAAATCTAGTTTTGTTGACAAAGTAAAAGGTAAACAGTACAAAATAATTATGGTTATATACGCACAAGCATGTAAAATAAATAAAATAAAATAAAATAAATGTACACCTATAAAAATTGTTATTTTAACATTTAGTATATATACATATACAAACACATACATATTATTTAATAAAATAAATGTCAATACATGAATAAAATATCGATATAAAAAATGAAAAAATGTTATTTGAGCATTTGTCAATTTTTCGACTTATAAGAATCGCTCTAATCGAGTATACAATACAATAAAAGCAATAAAATCACAAATTAAATGACAGTTCACATTTTTTTAGTGAAAGTTGTCATTGTAAAATTCTTGCAAACTATAATAGGGTCTGCTCACGAGTAGTTTTTTAATATATTTTCTAAGGCTTTCAGTACTATCGTGGCTCTCTCTAGAATGAGACGGTAAGTGGTTATACATTTTGACGCCGTTATAGAAAATGGAGTCCTTTACCAGGGATGAGGAAGGCAAGGGCAATTTTAAATTATTTTTTTATTTTTGGCGAGTATTATGACACGATGAAATATTTTCAAATTTTGAACTATGTTTATGTATAAGACAGACAGTTTCCATAACGAAGAGAGCCACAACTGTCAATCTCTTTTTTTCTACAAATAACTGCTTACATGAATTGCGTGGTCCTAGTTTGAATGGCTCTCTTTTGCAGTTTGAGTACTGACTCCAGCAGACTGGAGTTACATACCCCCCAGAAAGGTATAGCATATCTCAATTGAGATTCAATTGATGCATAATATGCGGTCATAGCCGTGACAGTACCACTCTCCCTTGGAATAATTCTCATTGCATAGCACCTTGAGGAGATTTTATTCTTCAGTTGTTTAACGTGTGCTTCAAACTTCAAATTGCTGTCAATAAAAAGACCCAAAAATTTTGTGCAATCTTTATTTTCAATCATCTCATTTTCGAGAGGCATATCTTCAAGAGTACATTTGAAAGTTACTATATTTGTTTTTCTTATGTTAAATGAAAGGAGATTTGAGTCGCACCAAGATTTGATTGTGTGTATGTCTCTGAATATCTTATTATTCAAATCGTCAACAGTTTTATTCTGCCATAGAATGGTGGTGTCATCTGCAAATAAAGTAATTTTTCCAGAAGTGTGTAAACTCAGTAAATCATTTATGTATACAAGGAAAAGAGTAGGTCCTAAAACCGATCCTTGTGGCACTCCATACTCAATATTGATATATTTTGAAGTAGTATCGCTTTTTACTACTTGACTGCGCCCAGTTAGATAGGACTCGAACCATTCCAAAGTAACTCCCTCGCAGCCGTAGCGATGCAGTCAAAAGCTTTTTTGAGGTCACAGAATACTGCTGCTGCTACATCTCCGGCATTTATATCTGAATATACCTCATACAGGAAGGAGAAAATTGCATCTTGGTTCTTTTTTTTAGCTTGGAAACCGAATTGATTTTCTTTGATGATTTTATGAGCAGTAAGGAATTCATTGAGCCTTTTTTTCACGAGTTTTTCAATTATTTTAGCCAGAGTCGGGATGAGGGATATTGGGCGATAATTTGTGCAACTACCGCCTTTGTGCAAGGGAATTATCACAGACTTTTTCAAGAATGAAGGAAATTTACCGTTGCGAAAGGAAAGATTAATTAATGCGACAAGAGTTTCAAGTGCTACTCTTGGAAGATTCTGAAATATGTTCATGGAGATGTCATCGTATAATATAAACCTGTGAATCTACCATCCTGGACACCTGAAAGGATTCACTCTCCATATCTTGTTGTGAACTTCGATCCACAAGAAATAATATTACCAGTATACATTTAGATATACCACATATTTTTCAATAGAATGTAATAACTGATTGAAGAATGAAAGCCATTACATGACGCCATATAAAATAATTACCTCGACATCAGGAAATTCCTTCCTGTAATCAATAATCAAATAATTTCCTTTTCAATCGATTCGCATATCCAAGCAGATGTTGTGATTTCAAAGACGGTTCCCATGTCCCATGATAACCATCGATCAATACATCCTCAATCTGAAGTCATTGTAAATTAAATAATTATAACTTTCGATAAGAAATAACATGTATGAGGTGCGTTTATCGAAGAAAATAGTATTGGCAATAAATTCATGTTTGATAATCACAACGCAAAACTGGTTCTTACATAAAGGGGATTCATGTTTTTTCGCACCGCTGCTAATATATTTCGATAAATGTTTATATTTTCTATAATAAATTGGTATATACTTTCCATCGTATTTATATGTATTTCAGTAAACTCCGGTTGATTTAGTGATGTTTCATACATCGGCTCACTATATTCTTTACCATTTTAGCAAATGCAAGCATACTAAAGAGCATCACTGAACAAATGCACTGAAAATGTAAATTCATTTGGATGATTTTTTTTTTGGAACTTGTAACATTTATTGATATATGCATTCTACGTTCATGTGAAAAACGAAGCTTTCTTAAACTATATTTAGGAAAAAACTGGTTCTTTATTGCACTAGTGCAATAAAATGTTTTTGCACTCATATCATTCTACTAAGCGTTTTGTGATCATGACAAACATAAACGTTCAAATCAATGCCATTTTTAGTCCATTTTCCGTAATATTGTATTACATTTTAAACAATTGAATATTTTATATTATTTTTAATCATATTTATTGCATACTGGATTACGGAATTACTAGAAAATGCAATTTATCAAAAATAAAGATTGAGTCAAATTGTTCGTAACATAGGTATTAGTTCCTAACTTTCTCAATGCAAATCGATAGTGCTAAATAATTATTAAATATTTTGTTATTACATTACGCTTTTAATTTTCCCACACTCAGTGCCACCAAAATAAAACATTTTTTGATTTTTGCATGAACGTAGAAAAAATATCTTATGCAACTCGTGCAAAAAGTGTTTATTGTACTCGACGTGTTGTCCAACTGGGCCTGACGGTCTCGTCGACAACTTCACGTCTGTGCAATAAACACTACTTTTTGCACTTGTTGCATAATGTTATTTATGTAATAAGGATCATAAAGACGATCATTATGGTACAAGTCGTGAATGTTATTGGGCGAGGCGTAGCCGAGTCCGATAACACGACGTGTGCCATAATGATTGTTTATGATTCGTATTACATACAAAATTTTATCTGATGGCATTTATATTAATATATTTTCGAAAAATTAAAAACTGCATTTTTGACATGTCACAATGACAACTATTTTTGAAGGAGTAAGTATATGTGTAGTTTCAAATATTAGTAGGTTAGTGAGTTGTGCTTTGCCATTTCCTTGACAACGTCAGGTTGTAACGGCAATATTTATTTCTCTGCTGTCAAACACAATTCTCACGTAGAATTGAATATAATTTAAATAATAATGAGTGATTCTGAAACTGGTAGTTTACCTTCTGATTTGGAGTGGAATGTATATGAAATAGCGTTTAATCGGTACGAAGAATGGTCTTCCACTAAGGACATCAAGAATATCACTCATGAAAAAGTATTATTGGCTTACTGTGAATGCTTATCTAAGGAAAGAAAACCATCTTCTCTCTGGTCGTATTATTCGATGATAAGAAGTATTTTATTAACAAGAAAAAAAGTCGATATTAGTTAGTATCTACAGCTGGTTGCATTACTAAAACAGAGCTAAAAAATCCTAAATTTTTAGTAAACAAGATGTCACAAAGTTTTTAACAGAAGCATCAGATGATACATATTTATTTTAAAAAGTTGCTATGATAATTGGACTAAGTGGAGCATGTAGAAGAGATGAACTGACAAATATGCTTGTTGAAAATGTGATAGATGAAGGATCCGTTTTTAGAATTACTTTACCGAATACAAAAACAAAGGTAATGCGAGAATTTTTTGTAACATCGGGGAATATCCCGGGATTGAATATGGTAGAACTGTCAGACAATATGTGAAAATACGACCTTGCAACACAAACCATCGACGTTTTTTTGTCATTTATGAAAATAAGAAATGCACGAAACAACCCGTTGGAATTCACACCTTTGGTAAAATGCCAGAAGTTAGTGCCACTTTTTTGAATTTACCTCACCCTGAAGAATATACCGGACATTGTTTTCGGCGATCGTCTGCTTCATTTTTGGCTGATTCTGGAGCTGATCTGTGTACCGTGAAACGCCATATCGGATGGAAAAGCAATACTGTTGCTGAAGGTTACATCGAAAATACGAAAGAACAAAAGAAAAAAATATCAGAAGCAATTTTTGGTGCCAACAACCAAACAGGAGTACAAGTTCACCAAAAAGCATCAACTACTGATGTAAAAACTCTAGAATCCATTTCTGAATTAATATTGCGAATTGTAGTAATTGCTCTTTTACCATTTATAATAAATAGTTTTGTACATAGTTATGCATTTTGAATAAACTTTTTTGATCTCACCATCACATGTTTTTCATATAGAATTTCATTATGGTACTTAGTACCATAATGAATTCATTATGGGAGTGAGTACCATAATGAGCTTCCTTATGTCATCAAAATTGAGTGTCATAACGTTGTCATTATGACATGCCATCAGATAAATAACTATTTGCTTGATTTCAATATCTACATACGTTCCTCCTGAAATATTCAGCCCATTTATATGCATATTCTGCGAGTGTATGATATATTTTGTAATTTATATCTTTCTTTTTTTTTCCAGGTGAGTATACCCATGAAATCAGGAAATACAAAAGAACAAGACAAAGCAAGGATTACAGGAATAAATCGCCAAGTTAAAGTTTTCACCGCCAAAAAAGGTTTGGTAGTTATAATTGAGTTTCTAGAAACCACAACTTGCATAATCCACCGAGCTGAATCAATAATTTTCTCCGCCCAGTTGGTCCTCGTTGTCACCAAACCCATATTGACATTAATCGATAAGCGCCCATACACTAAATTGACTTGATAAATATTTCGTAACCAATTATGTAATCTGGGTCGGACTCATATGAAATCAATAAGGAATTCGAGGAATATTATTAACATAGGCAAAGACACATTTAATGACAATCCGTGCACAATAAATAATAGATTATCGTTGGAGTGTCATCGAAATCGGAAAAAGTAAGTAAGCTTGTTATGTTTCAATTCATCTCTTCCAAACTGCGAATATAACTGCAAGCTGTGACTAAGGCGTTGAATTATCAACATGATTATCGCTGTAGACTAGTCGAGAAGTGAGTTTCCTGCGAAAAATAGTTTTAAGTCTCCAAAAAATATGAGCAATAGCTCATTCGATTCGGAATGCAATACTGAAAAAGTTTTTTTTTAAACTGACGAAAATTACAATTGCTATTAACAAAACAAAAAAAGGGGGTTTAGTTTTTTGGAAATAACTCAAAAATTATAAGTGATAGCGATTAGCGAAAAATAGGTCCTTAAAGAGGAGGAAATTTCCAATAAAAAACTCTCTCCATCATTCACAATTTAAATTTAACGCTAGAAATAGGGCTACGCGCGACCGCTACGACGCTCTAAAGAGAGTACACCACAAAATATTTTTTTTATAGTATTAAATATCAATTTGAAAATTTGAATAAATTAGGGTGTGTTTTTAACACTTGAGAAAACAAGGTCCCGTTGGAAAAAAAAATTATAAACGAATTTATAAGTTTAATATTAAAAAAAAATATTTGTCTAGAGAATATAATGATTTTTTAAAAACAATGTTTTTTTATAATTCTCATTGTTTTTAACGTTTTTTTTTTCTTAAAAATCATAATTGGAATTTTCTATAGAATAACAAAAATATAAAAAAAAATATAAAAAATCGAATTGTTTATTCAGTTAACAATTTGTTATAAACAAATTCCAAATCTCATTATATTTTATTTCTGAAACTAGAAAAAAATTACAAAAACAACCATATATATTTTCTTTTTATTTTTTTATAGATTTTTCTAAAATTACGGTATAATTTTTTTTTCGACAATTGTGCATTTGGTTGTTATAAAAAATTTAATTGTTTATTCAGTTAACAATTTGTTATAAACAAATTCCAAATCTCATTATATTTTATTTCTGAAACTACTAAAAATTATAGAAACAACCATATACATTTTATTTTTATTTGTTTATAGATTTTTCTGAAATTACGGTACACATTTTTTTTCGACAATTGTGCATTTGGTTGTTTTTGTAATTTTCAGTTATTTCAGAAAAAAAATATAGTGAGATTTGGAATTTGTTCATAACAAATTGTTAACTGAATAAACAATTGAATTTTTTATATTTTTTTTTGTATTTTTTGTTATTCTATTCAGAAATGCCAATTATGATTATCAGAGAAAAAATTATTCTTAACTAATCATTTGAATAATGGAAATATAAAAAAAACGTTTAAAACAATGAGAATTGAAAAAAAGCATTGTTTTTAAAAAATCATATTCTCTAGACAACAAAATGGCAAAAATATTTTTTTTTAAATATTAAACTTATGAATTTGTTTATAAATATTTGTTTCCAACGGGACCTTCATTAAAATTTTCAAAATATTTAATTCTATAAAAAAAAAAATTTTTTTTTTGTTATTTTATTGAAAAATTCCTTACTAATTATTTAAATAACGGAAATATGAAAAAACTATTATGAACAATAAAAAAAAAATCCAAGAAGAACATTGTTTTTGAAAAATCTCCAAATTCTCTAGACAACAAAATGACAAAAATATAATTTTTTTAAATATTAAACTAATACATTTGATTATTAACAATTTATAAAAAAATTTTTTTCCCGATGTTATTTAATGCCTTCGTTTGATGCAAAAACAGCATTAGCACAACATTTGGATAACAATTTTTGTTTAACTTTTTTTTTATTTAAAATTTTTTGTTAACTTTAAAAAATTATAATAAACAGAATATACAACTTTTATAACGTGATCCTGTCAGGTATATATATATATATATATATATATATATATATATATATATATATATATATAAAGTTGAAGGAATTTAATGGACATAGCCCTCAGAGAGAAGTGTTAACCGTAGACACGTGTTTCGGGCTCTCGGCCCTCATCAGTACGGTGGAGAAGTGCAAAGATGAACAACACTTGGTAGAAAACGACAAATCAACGGAGTCAACAAAACAGACGCCAACCGCTCATTTGTGGTTTCGGTCAGCAGACCTGAATTCCAGGGAAACAACCAACGTCACCACGGAGGCAGCTATAGCTACCTGCGTGACATCCGAGTCCAGGAATATAAATATGAAAAGAGAGTAATAGTGAGGGGACTGTTAAAACAAAGTTGAAGGAATTTAATGGACATAGCCCTCAGAGAGAAGTGTTAACCGTAGACACGTGTTTCGGGCTCTCGGCCCTCATCAGTACGGTGGAGAAGTGCAAAGATGAACAACACTTGGTAGAAACGACAAATCAACGGAGTCAACAAAACAGACGCCAACCGCTCATTTGTGGTTTCGGTCAGCAGACCCTGAATTCCAGGGAAACAACCAACGTCACCACGGAGGCAGCTATAGCTACCTGCGTGACATCCGAGTCCAGGAATATAAATATGAAAAGAGAGTAATAGTGAGGGGACTGTTAAAAACAAAGTTGAAGGAATTTAATGGACATAGCCCTCAGAGAGAAGTGTTAACCGTAGACACGTGTTTCGGGCTCTCGGCCCTCATCAGTACGGTGGAGAAGTGCAAAGATGAACAACACTTGGTAGAAAACGACAAATCAACGGAGTCAACAAAACAGACGCCAACCGCTCATTTGTGGTTTCGGTCAGCAGACCCTGAATTCCAGGGAAACAACCAACGTCACCACGGAGGCAGCTATAGCTACCTGCGTGACATCCGAGTCCAGGAATATAAATATGAAAGAGAGTAATAGTGAGGGACTGTTAAAACAAAGTTGAAGGAATTTAATGGACAGCCCTCAGAAAGTGTTAACCGTAGACACGTTTCGCTCGGCCCTCATCAGTACGGTGGAGAAGTGCAAAGATGAACAACACTTGGTAGAAAACGAAATCAGGGTCAACAAACAGACGCCAACCGCTCATTTTGGTTTCGGTCAGCAGACCCTGAATTCCAGGAACAACAACGTCACCAGGAGGCTATAGCTACCTGCGTGACATCGAGTCAGATATAAATGAAGAAGTAATGAGGACTGTTAAACAAAGTTGAAGGATTTAATGGACATAGCCTCGAGAAGTGTTAACCGTAGACACGTGTTTCGGGCTCTCGGCCCTCATCAGTACGGTGGAGAAGTGCAAAGATGAACAACACTTGGTAGAAAACGACAAATCAACGGAGTCAACAAAACAGACGCCAACCGCTCATTTGTGGTTTCGGTCAGCAGACCCTGAATTCCAGGGAAACAACCAACGTCACCACAAATGAGCGGTTGGCGTCTGTTTTGTTGACTCCGTTGATTTGTCGTTTTCTACCAAGTGTTGTTCATCTTTGCACTTCTCCACCGTACTGATGAGGGCCGAGAGCCCGAAACACGTGCTACGTTAACACTTCTCTGAGGGCTATGTCCATTAAATTCCTTCAACTTTGTTTAACAGTCCCCCACTATTACCTCTTTCATATTTATATTCCTGGATTCGGATGTCAGCAGGTAGCTATAGCTGCCTCCGTGGACGTTGGTTGTTTCCCTGGGAAATTTAGGTCTGCTGACCGAAACCACAAATGAGCGGTTGGCGTCTGTTTTGTTGACTCGTTGATTTGTCGTTTTCTACCAAGTGTTGTTCATCTTTGCACTTCCACCGTACTGATGAGGGCCGAGAGCCCGAAACACGTGTCTACGGTTAACACTTCTCTCTGAGGGCTATGTCCATTAAATTCCTTCAACTTTGTTTTTAACAGTCCCCTCACTATTACTCTCTTTTCATATATATATATATATATATATATATATATATATATATATATATATATATATATAAAAAGTGCTACAGGAAGCGAAATTTTTTTAGAGCTATTATTCAAACATTTATGTTGTTTTTTATAAAAATCGAAGTCCAAAAAATAAGGACTAATTAACAAACTTGTTGAAAAATGAACTTATTTTTTTCCCCAACGGGATCTGGTTCTTTCAAGAATTAAAAACATAGCATGAATCGTTCAATTTTTTTTATTGATATTTAATACTATAAAATATTTTGTGGTGTACTCTTTTTAGAGAAGGCGCGCGCATGCCATAGTGCTCGCGCGGAGCCCTATTTTCAGGGTTAAATAAAAATAAAATAACTTTTTATAGACAAGCTTTCATTTGGGCCGTGTACTAAAACGTATAAAATGAGTTAAAGTCATCGCTGACAATGATTTAATTATTTTTTGTTGAATTATTTGGTTTCAAAAAGCTTTTCGCGCGAATTGTAATGAAGTTAATACTTCGACAAGTTGTTGCCAACCAATCATTGTCCAATGAAATTACTTGGTACCCACTTTCATGAACACTTCGCGCGACAAGCTTCTTGAAATCAAATAATTCAACAAAAAATAATTAAAACATTGTCAGCCATGACTTAAACTTATTTTATATGTTTAAGTACACGGCTTGAATGAAAGCTTGTTTTTAAAAAGGTTTATTATTAGTAATTTTATTTTTATATTGCTGGAAACACTACCAAAGATTCTGACTTGATGTTGTTTCATAATAATAACTTACTGGATAAAAATATCCGCTTTGCATTTTTTTGAAATTCCCAGTGAAGATTGCTGCGATGCACTAAAATACTTGGAATGCTCTGAGAATTAATTATGTGAGTTTGAAAATAATTATAATTGCATAACCACTTTGTATGGAAAAATCTTGATACTGATTCACCAACGGAATTCATACTGTCATTCATATTTGAATGACATGGCATTCAATAATATATTGTATAACAACTATGGAAATAGGAAATAGCCGTTCTTCAAGTTTTACACTATACTTTTTCTACGACTGTATACAATGTAAGCAAAAAACTACAAAGTTTACTCAAGAAAAAATGCTCTTAATTAATTATTTTAAAAATTTAATTTGATAATTCAATGATTGCAAAAAAGTTCCTTCCTATTTGTTATTAACAATATTCAATGTAACATTGGTACAATTATTAAAAACGACATTTGGGAAAATAGAACCCGTTTTCTCAAGGAATAAGTTGACATTCAAATTTTTTTTACTTGTTGTCGATGAAAGGTCTGATATAATTGCTTATAATGGATTCATCAAATGTGGTAAAATTAAGCCTACTTTTGGTTTATTTTGAAGAAAAAGCGAAGTTACGAAAGTCATCAACGCTGTGGTCTGAATTCTCTATGATAAAATCTGGATTCAAAATCAAGATAAACGTGGATATAAGCAGTTAATATAAATTGATAGTATTTTTGAAACAAGTGTCAAATACCGTCCGAAAAAATTAAAATTCTGACAAGAGAATAATTTTACAGATTTTTGAATGAAGCTCCTCATACCAAATATTCGGAGTGTGCCGTCTCGTGAAGAACTTTGCAAATTGAGCGTAGAAACAACAAACAAACTCAGTAATAATTCATATTTCGGGCACCAAAACCAACATTCAAGTTTTTTCATCCTTGGAAACTATCTGAATCTTTACCGTGGATATGCTGCATCGGTCGGTTTTTCCTGAATTATTCTAACAACTAAGTCACTGTTCAACCAGTTGGAATAAATACTTTTGGGAAGATGCCTGCCACCAATGCCGATTTTCTGAAATTACCAGATCCGCAGCAATTTACCGGCAATTGTTTTCGAAGATCGTCAGCATCTTCGTTAGCAAAATTGAATACTTCCTCAGTTACTTCTCAGGGAATTAATTGTTCAAACTGACAAATATATCTTAATGTATTATAAATAATTCCTGATAAGTGGGTTATGATTATAATATTTCATTAAAATGCTTCTATTGAACAGATTTATATATATTAGTGAGTATCTACCATCAATTTTCTTTTAAATATTTCCAACGCTAGTGTTAAAAGTGATTTTGACTCATCATGTGAAAACGTCAGTTTTCAATTCACATAAGGTGATTGCGCCGGTTTTCGACCATTTAAGTGATATTCAAAATTCAAATGACAATAAATTACAGTGAACTATTTTCTCTCGAAGTTAGTTTGTTACAAAACCAATCAATAGGTATATTTTAATGGCGTGGTAGAAGAATAATTATATTTTCATCATCTGAAAATTTTATAGAATAAAAACAAGTAGAAAAGTCATTTTTTACCGGTTTTCGACCACTTGCTACTTCTACTCGACCATTAGTATTCCTATTTTCGACCACGCGGTCGAGAACAGATTCGTTTGTCGACCATGCTTTTTATTGGATGGTCAACAACAGGCCCCTCCTCGACCATCTTTGGGAAGAGATGAAGACAACTTTTCTAACCTGATTACCTCTACCTATTAATTAAACAGGAACTTTATAAAAAACATAAATGTATTTCTAATAAAACCTTCGAAACATAAATAACTTAACCTAGAAATAAAGCAATTTTCATATATGAGATAGAAATATACAACAAATTAAAATATATCAGTAAAATTACTGAATTTAAACAAGAAATAAAAAATGTTCACTAGGTTGACATCTTAGGAACACATGAAGCAAATATAATCTTTCAATGAAGCTTCTTCATAAGAAATTCCATAAAATTCTGTACACCTCATGAGGAACCATTGGGGGCAGATATCGCACCCTGTATTTTTTTCATCGTCATCTTCATCATCACTTATTGGTTCTTCTTGGCAAGCAGCACATTTTATTTTATCGTTATTCTTTGCTGACATTACATGTTCAGAGTTGGTGTGTGTTTCTCTTCTTCTTATTCTTTTTCGTATTTCTTTATTCTCTTTGGCTTTTAGTTTTTTTTCTTTTTTTCCTTTGGTTTCTTTTCATTTTCTTTTTAGCATAATATGATCTCCATTCTGTATGAAATCGCACTGGCAATTTCTCTTTGGATTTCGAACAGATTTTTTATTAGTTCTGGAAAAAGAAGGTGTCTTTGAAAAGATATTTGTTTTGGTTGGTTTTCAGCTAGAGGTTTTCTGTTTTCAGTCTGAACTCTGAATTCGATGTTCGTGAATCTGACTGATAGGAATCGTAAGAGAAGTTTCCTTCGGAGTTGGTTCGATCTGATTGTCAACATGGGAGATTAGGGTATTAAATACTGCATCGCATCGCATGATTTTAGGAATTCTATAAAAGGATTGGGCAGTAATTGATCATCGGAGGTTCCATTTTTCTGTTCTCAGTCTGCATAGAGTTCCTGAGTCTGAATGATAGCTATCATGATCTTGGTCAGTTTTGAATGTTGTCTGCTCAATCTGATCTTCGACCGGAAATTTTAACGTATCGGATTTTTTTGTCAAATCTTCAAGAGCATATTTGGAAAGCTTTTTTTCTAAGGGAAACCACATTTGCCTATATTTATAACCCATTGTTTAATTTTTTCTTCGACTTCTCGAAGTCCAGTTTTTCGTTTATATTAATTTGCCCTTGTAATAGTAGTTTTAGGGACGTTAAACTGTCGACTCGCTTTATTATTACTCTTTCCTCTCTAATTTCTATAAGACCTCTTTGTAAAACATCGTCGCTATATCGAAAAAACTTTTTTTACCCTTCAATGTGAGTTTTTTTGGTTCATTTTCGTTAATCTGTTTTTATTTTTTTGATGTCATTTCAAAAACAAAAGGAATTGGCTCAAATCGAACATTATCTACCTACCTAATTCCAATAAAAACCCATATAAAATTAACTGGTCGAAAAAGAAGACCCTTTTCGACCACCATTAATCACGCCAGAAAGAAGGCAGAAAAATAAATAGAAGGATTCAAAGAAATGTGGTCAAAAACTGGACTCTATTTAAGGAGTATAATTTACTAATAAAGTGTTATCAGAGTTCAACCGTATTCAGATTTAGTAAAATGAAAAGGGAATCTAAGTGCCGTTTGTCCAGTTCTCGACCAAGTGGTCGAGGAAGGGAAGAGCACATATATCACATACCTGATATGTATTTATATAGAAAAATATTGTAAACATGGTTCAAACATAGTTTTCGGAAGAAGGATAGATTAAACTTGACATACCACACGAAAAATGAAGTAATTGAAAGATAATTTATCACCTACTTGCTATTTCTGAAGTCACAGTTCACTAAAATTTTTAAACTATTTCGTGTCTTTAGTAATCTGCTCACTGATAATGAAATTTTCACGTAAAGGACTCGAAAAAAGATTTTAGATGTCTGATAGTTATAGTTTCTTATTTCCATTAGATTTGTATGAGAATTGTCGAAAACCCGCACTGGTCGGACAACAGGCGCAACCAACCCTACCTATGAACTAAAAACGTAATTTTCAATGGCAGTTGTACAAAAAAATATACAATGATTTTCGATACAATGATACCATATTCGCTTGAGTTCTCCACACTATTTGCAATAACGATCTACAATGTAGATGATTTTCAAGGTAACGTCCGTGCCTTACATTTTTTTTTTTTTCCTCTCTACATTTTTTATTTCAAATCAGATAGATTCACGTCGTTTGAATATGAACTTCGAAAGCGAAGCAAGAATATTGATTCATGACACCACTATAACGTCCGTACCCTTCAGTTTATTTCATTTTTCTTTCGATATTTTTTATTTTCGTGCGGTTCCAACTTTTAGAGATGGGACTAGACGATCAGGACCTTATCTCTGTATTAGGGCCCCCGCATACAGAAATTTACTGGCCATAATTATAGGGTTGCGATATTTAATTATAGATGGTGGTTAGAGCGGTTCTTCTTCTTGGCTGTTTGGCCTCTTATTACTTGAGAGTTGAATATCTCTCCGTATATACCTATAAACGACTTTTCTCCGAGAAGATATAATGAGAAAGAAGTGCCGTATAAGAGTTTGGACCTTATGTTGGATGGGAATAAGATAGTAGCTTCTCGGAAAAATGTCGTACACCGGTCGTTTTTCATGCAATCTCTTTCTGCCGATGATACATAACTAGACTTATAATGCGTAATATGGCCAGTGTGGTCGTGTGAACATTTTCAGATTTAATTGTTTTTCGAGAAGGTTTGCTGCGATGAATATTTATATTAACGAGTTTTTATGGGAAAAACCTTTGAAGTTTTTGTACGGCGTCAGAAAGATGAGGCTCTCATTTTTGGGGTGAATCAAAATTGCTATAAGGGTTTCTTCGAGAATCGTTCAACAAATAAATAATTAGAATATAAAAAACCGATGGCGCGGTCAGTCGAAAAGGTAGATTTTAGAATGTATTTATTGATTCTGAAATTTCCATCATTCAAGCTAACGAAGCCAGAAAAAAAATTCAATGGAAATGAAAACAGACATTTTTTTTTGTTTAAAACCCTAAACTTTCCAATCAAAACTTGGTGAAGGACCCAAGTCTCCCTGAATTCTTCCTAATATTTCTATGTAATGTATATATATTGTTCAGTAATGATTTTGTTTTGATAATGATTTTTGCAAAAAAATTGTTTTATATAATAAGATTGCTAATAATTTTTGCTATTCTTTGTGAGCCAGATTGATATGATATAGATAGATATTTTTGCCCTGTATAATATTGCAATAATACGTCACTGTTCTCTCGTCACGTTGCTGCCAATTGTTATCATTTTTCTTACCACAGCTAGCACAGTTGGTACACCTCTTATCTCAGATAGCCGGTTCAAGGCAATTTAGCCACTACTTGATATGTCAAAACTCAATTTATTCAATGGTCGTAGGAATGATTGTTGATCATTGTAAGAAAACAAACAACACAGTATCAAAAAGCAATTATTTCCTTTATTCAGGAAGACTTAATTTTACCTGGCCTACGAGAAATAACTTATACCAATGTGAATCTACAAATATTCACGGATAATCATAAAAAAGAAATCATGGATAGATAGACAGAACCTCACTTTTTCCTTGAGAGTGAAGTTTTCTGTTATAGTTCAAAATAAAGTGGAATAAAGTTCTTCAGATGTGAAATACGTTATTTGTGAAATTGTTCCGGACCGGATGTGCACTATTAAAAGTTTTTATACCTGGCTGGAAATGTCGGTGTTCAAGATATACCCTGAAACTGGATCCCTTCTCACTCCAAGCTCTATCAGGAACTCCAATACCATAAATCAGGAACCATACAGATGCAGAAATCAGCTTTGGATACTCGGATATGTTGTATAATTAAGGTAATATTGGTTTTGTTCTTCAAATGTTGGAATTATTCCGTTTTTCTTCTCCAAAAATGATGCGTGGCATTCCTTTCTAAATTTTTTTCGATCTCCTTCAGGCTTTGTTTTCTGTCACCTAGCTACGAATTTTCCTTCCTCTTTTTTCATTGGAATTTTTGAATTCGCGCACCAAATTGTCACATTTCACTGTTTGGGTTCATCTTATATAATTTATATATACAACTATTTTTCCATTCTTATTACTATTTACAAATTTCAATAATAATTGCTTATGACATCACCCCGTTGTTATTCTCTCACAATTTCCAATTTTCCATATGACCATCTATTCCCTGATTGGCTATTGTCATCAAGAAGTTTGCTGTTCTACCATTGGCTACTTTTAGTTAGGTACAATTTCATATACTGTATGTTTCAAATTTATAAATGTGTTGATCACTTTTTATTCATGAAAATTTTGTAAATCTAGACTTTTTGTTGTCTTTTTACCAATTATGGGTTATAATCATTATGACAGTATATGAAATTGATTGTGTCATAGTATTTTGACATTTTTATCTATCCATATTATACATAGGCTTACAAATAAATAGAACTTCCAAAATTATATCAAAACAATCTCTTGAAACTAATAACTATTTAGTAATTATTCTTTTTTGTGAGTTTTTTCCTTTCAAAAACTTATAACTGGCATAACATAACATAACAATATATATATAATAATATATAAATATATATATTGTTAAACATAACATAACAATATATATATAATAATATATAAATATATATATTGTTATGTTATGTTTATAAAATAATGAAACTGATAATTCATTATTATTATTAGATATTTAGGTTATCGTGGTTTATGCTATGTTTGTTTTACAATTTTTCTATGCTTTTTACTATTCTAGAATCTTATAACATGCTCTAGTCAACGCATTTGTATCAAAATGTCAGTCCTGAAGTATCTCTATTGTCGTAAGTATGTGACCAACAATACATTCATGTTGAATACACAATAAAAATAATATGGAAATTCAATTCATGAAAAAACTTTGTATTTCAAGTAGATCAAATGGTATACAAGTTGGAACATCCTGTATGGTAAATTATATCAGGAGGAAACCCAACAGCGAGATGTCAAAAACTATTCGAGGCAAACAATGAAATATAAAGATTATAAACACAGAAAAATGACAAATATGATTTTTAACAAATTTGTACATATAATATAAGGTCTAGAATAGTACATTGTAAATAAAATCATTAGAATAAGTTAGAATAACTAATAATCAGACAGAAAGTGGTAATATATTTTCAAATTTGTGAAAATAAACAAAATGTGTGGGTTGCCAAGAGGAACTGTAACAAGCTTGGGAGAGATGAAAAATTGTGTTAAAAAACGAAGCCAGTGACGAATTTAGAGAAAATTATTATAAGAAAAACACAAGAGAAAACAAGCAGAACTATCTTTAACGTTTAACAAATAATTCAAATACGAATGGGAATATAAAAACAAGAAAAAATCACTCACCTTATTAAAATAACAAAAGTCCAGTCCATGCCATTCCCAGGAAGAAAAGGGGCTTTTTGCAGTGTAGCCAGTAATCCCGAACACTTCCAATAGACAGGAGAACACCAAAAAGCAGGTATTTCAAACGTTGAACTAAATACAGTGCAAAACAAAAGGTCCAGACACTTATAGTGATCATTTGATCGTTTGTGTCCATCAGTTTGAACTTCTGTTGGTTTGTTCTATTTTCACAGACTATCCATAACATTCAAACGTTTATTCACCAAATATCCATCATACACAAGAAAGTTTACCATTTTTCATCACTGTTTTCAGTAAGATAATTTAGATTTCGCAGAGTAGGTCAAGTTTAAGGATTAATTCCAATAAAAACAACTATTTGACGATTTTTCTGCATTCTTTGTTTATCTGTTGGACATCTAACCACATTTCTCCCCACAAACAGCATATTTGACATGAAGCATTGGCCAAGTTGGCACTATTGAACCTGCTGCTGATATTAGAGATGACTCATTCTTCATAGGCGTACCAACTGAGCTGGGATAAGGTAAAAAGATTGTTGAAAAAGAGTTAGACAACATAGCCGGAGTTTCATTTTTGTTATGATAGGTATTCAATTTTCAAAATTATTAAAAAGATAGGAAAATCAATGAAACAAATTATAAGTTATAAATAAATAAAAAAAGCCCAAACCTTACCAATATATATACACTGTGTCCGTAAAGTATGGAACAAATTCATTTTTAGCTAAACAGGTCATTTTAAGAAATAATCCTGAAACACGTCGATTTTTTATGTTGATTTACCGTATTTCAAAATAATAATCTAATATACAGGGTGAATTACGTTCGAGTAATGACGTCACCGTCATTTTTTTCAAATGGAACACCCCCATTTTGTCTCAATTTTCGGATTACTCTAGCTGAGCTGATTCCAAAAATGTATCACATGTTGATTCCAATTGGTACAGGGTGGACAAAAATACAATAGTTTTGTGTGTGCTCATAAAGTAACGCGTAACATTCTTTATTAGGTAAATTAACAATATTATCAAAAATACTTATTGTCTAGCGGACAGAATATGCTGGAATACATGACTTTATGAATGTTCGAACTGCAGCCCTTGCTGTATTTGACAGTAACCCAAACGGTGTACAAATTCTTGTTGAACCTTGTGTATGGTTTCTTGCGTAATATTGTTTATTTCTGTTCGAATTTTCTCTTGTACATCTGCAATATTTGCTGGTTTCGTTTTATAAATAACATTCTTCAGATGGCCCCACAGAAAATAATCCAAAGGATTTAAATCTGGTGACCTCGCTGGCCATTCAGGGGTCCACGTCTAACAATCCACCTGTTCGGAAAAAATTTCATTTAGGTACCTTCTAACATCTACAGCATAATGTGGAGGTGCACCATCCTGTTGAAACCATAAACTTTCATCGAAACCTCCAGGATTACGTCTGCTGGGAAACAAATTACGTAAAGTAGGTACGAGATACCCCCTTAAAAACTCAAGGTACGTTGCCCCGTTTAAATTACCTTCGAAAAAGTAGGGTCCGATGATTCGATTTCGTACAATTCCAGCCCATACATTTACCTTTTGAGGGTATTGTGTATGATGCTCACGCATCCAGTGGGGTTTCTTTTGCCCAGTATCTACAATTCTGACGGTTAACCTCACCATTTAACATGAAAGTGGACTCATCAGAAAAATAATGTTTTGTATCAAGAGAGGGTCTCGGTGACATTTATCCATCATTTCTTCGCAAAATTGAGTCTTCTATCGGGATCATCTTCGTTTAATTCTTGCACAAGTTTGATTTTATAAGGATGCCATTTTTCAAGCTTCAATAGTTTGTGTACCGTTGTTTTGCTAACACCGATATAGCGACTAACTTTACGAACAAAAGTGTGCGCATCTTCTTCAAAACTCAGTAAAACATCTAATGCTGTATCAGCATTTGCAGGGGGACGACCTGATTTGCGTACATTTTCAACATTACCAATTTCTCGAAATTTCGTTTCAATCTTACTGACTGTCGAACGCGTTATAGGTCTTTCTGGATATTTATCATTAAACAAATTGCACACTTCCATCTGAGTTCGCGATCTGTCTCCATACCCAATCATCAAAAGTATTTCAATTCTTTGTTTTACACTTAACTCCATTTCTACTTCCAATTAAATCTAAGCAATCATTCGAATATTCACGAATACCAAAAATATTGTAGTACTAAACTGTCACTGAACATCAATAAATTACTAAACAAATAATGACATTTCCCAAAAAAAGTAGACGACTATGTTTTTATAAATAGATAAGAAATATTTTTTGTCATATTCTGTCTGCTAGACCACAAGTACCAAACATGTTTGGAAACAGCTCATTTTTATTACTCTAAACATGTAGCAAACTACGAGGTGTTACATTTAAACCAATTGCCGCTAGACAATAAGTATTTTTGATAATATTGTTAACTTACCTAATAAAGAATGTTACGCGTTACTTTATGAGCACACACAAAACTATTGTATTTTTTGTCCACCCTGTACCAATTGGAATCAACATGTGATACATTTTTGGAATATCAGCTCAGCTAGAGTAAGCCGAAAATTGAGACAAAATGGGGTGTTCCATTTAAAAAAAATGACGGTGACGTCATTACTCGATCGTAATTCACCCTGTATATTATATTATTATTTTAAAATACGGTAAATTAACATAAAAAATCGACGTGTTTCAGGATTATTTCTTAAAATGACCTGTTTACCTAAAAATGAATTTGTTCCATACTTTACGGACACAGTGATATATATATATATATATATATATATATATATATATATATATATATATATATATATATATATATATATATATATATATATTTGAGGAATTGGCGGGTATTCAAAATAATATAAGTACAGGCGAGGAAATAATTCACTATATATATTTATTTTCTCCAGTTTCTCATAATAAAGGTCATTATGAGTCAGAAGCTTCACTTGAAACGACGTTTCGACATTTATAGTTGTCATCTTCAGGTTAAAACTCAAACAATTCAAGACATTCAAAATAACAACATATAGTGTACATAAATAGAGTATTGATAAATGATTGGTATAAGAACTGTATTTGTTAAAAACTTTTTACTTACGAAATAATCAGACGTTTTATTCATGTATGATCATTCTCTTGCTGCTCGTTCAAACGTTGTTGAAGCTGTGTGAAATATTTGCTAATGAATATAATAAGGGAAAAATGGGACAAAATTCAAAGTCACACAACATTAACTTTAGAGGAATTTCTGAAAGGAATGGAACTTTGCTTAACATCTACATATTTTCAATATGAAAACAATTACTATTCATTTGGAATATCTCCAATCGCGGCAACTGTAGCAAATTTTGTAATGGAATACATTGAAGAAAAGGTTATCGACTCACTATCATTCAAACCAGTATTTTTCAAAAGATATGTAGATGATTGTCTAACATGTGTACCAATTGACAAAGTTAGTGAAATTCTGGAAAAATTCAACAACTAGCACCATAGACTAAAATTCACAATTGAAAAAGAAAACAACAAACAAATTAACTTTCTCAACACAACAGTGGAATATGACAACTCAGGAAAAATACACACAAACTGGTACACCAAACCACACGCATCACATCGCTACACAAATTTTCTCAAATGCACCATTATTCCAAAAAAAAAATGTATCCAAAATTTAAACAGACCGAGCCATTAAACTAGACACCCGAAATTTAGGGAAGAAAACATGGATAAAATTAAAAAAATATTAATAGAAAATAAATATCCGGAGCCACCTCATTGAAAAAGTCATAAAAAAACGAATTCACGCAATTTATAATAATAACAATTAAACAAAGAAGACAACTACATATATCTCTACCATATCAAAAAAAAAAAAAAAAAACAAATAAAAAACATAAAATTTTATATATAAACAAACAACAAATTTACAAAAATAAATGCAAGCCTTCAAATATTCGAAAAAAGAAGTAACAGCTTTGTCAAAACACGAAAAAGAAAAGCATCATAAGTTTGACACTGAAAATGTAGAAATTCTAGCCAAAGAAAAGAACCAAAAGTAAGAACATTCCTTGAAATTATACACATAAAAAAAGACCGAAACAGCATCAAAATAGGAATGACATCAAAAACCTTAGGCAAAGATACAATCACTTTTTGTGAAATCTAATAAAAAACAGGGAACGGAAAAAAAAAAGAAAATAAAAACAAACTCTTTAACACATTACAATAGCAAATATTTCACAAATCTTCAACAACGTTCGAACGAGCAGCAACAGAATGATCATACATGAAAAAACAAGTAGATAGTAATTAGTAGATTTCAGCCACAAAAAATTGAAAAATAAAAATTTTTAACAAAAATTAAACCGACGAAATACTGAACTGAAAAGTAAAAAATAAAATGAACATTTAGTCTCAATAACTAACTCCTAAACTAATTAGTAACTAATTTTGAGTCGGCGCCAAACGAACAATCAACGAAGATCATTAAATTACTTCAAAAAAATTATCAGAATGTCACCGCGCAACTCGATGGCATCATTTTACGCCTTATCTGATTAATTTGCTTGTTTGTTTGGGCGCCGACTCAAAATTAGTTACTTACATTTTAGGAGCTTAGTTATTGAGACTAAGAAGGTTTATTTTATTTTTTACTTTTCAGTTCCGTATTTCGTCGGTTTAATTTTTTGTTGAAAAGTTTTATTCACATTAATTCCTACGGTGGGACAACCTTTGGCTGTGGTGAAACCTCAGATATAAAATTTTATAAGAGTTGAAATGAAGTGAGTTAGCGTTTCCCCAGGAAGCCAAATTATTCGATACTATGTTACATCTTTGTCGTCTCTGTCTGAAATCAGAAGTGATGTGTTGCATACATAATGCATGTCGTAACGACAACCGCAGCCCTAACATCATTACAATATAATATAAATAGCAGCGGTCCCAATACTGATCCTTGAGGTACTCCAACAGTCAACGTTTGAGTGTCAGACTTTAATTTATTATGACTCACCGAAACGAATTGGCTTCTGTATCTAGTGAACGACTCTACCCAGTCGAGGGGCATCCTCTTATTCCATATGGATATAATTTATTCAATAAGGTTGAATGATCGACGCAGTCGAATGCCTTCCTGAAATCACAAAATATTCCAACAGGGCACTCGCCGACCTCAATACACTCAAAATTTTAGGGAAAAGCTATCACAGCAGCTATAGTAGATATATTAGATCTAGAACTATGTTGAATGGGGGAGATAATGTTATGTCTCAATGTATTAATCGATCTAGGTATGCATATTCAAATATTTTTCAGAAACTGGAGGGAACAGTTATGGGCCTATAGTTTTCTTAAAGATAAGGATCCGATTTTTGTGCACTAGTACAACGTTTCCGATCTTCAATTTGTTGAGAAATACTGTTTTGAAGGACAGATTGACTAAATGAGTCAAAGGATGAATAATATCTTGTAGATTTTTTCTAATCAAGAACATTGGAACTTCATCGGATCCAGGAGAACTTTCAATCTTGCGTTTGTTCTTCATGGGAGTTAATAATTCATTCTCCATTAAAGGCTCCAGAAATAAGGTTATATGATTAGATGGGTAATTCTTAAAGTATCTCAATTATTTTTATAGGAGTAGTAAGAAAAAAGTTATTGAAAAGGCAGGATATTCTTTAAGGATTATTCACAACCTCATGTACTAAGGAAAATATTTTTCATAGTTGCAGAAGAGTGCGTTACACTATTTATCACTGGACAAGCCTTTTTGTGGGATTATCGAAAACCACTATATTATTCAGATATGTGTTAGAATGTTATTCTTTTGCAATTCTATATATTGCTATCAATTTAGGATGAAGATATTTTTTAAATGTTCGCTAGATGCTTTCACTTCATTAGAAACCCAGTTGAATTTCGAGTTGTTAACGCGAAAGAATTGATTGAAGTAAAAGAGATATAAATGTTAAAAATTATCAAAGGCTTCATTAATAAAGGATTTTTCTAAAATGGTCTGCCAGGTTGGAGAGCTGACAGAAAATCAGTTTGTTTATCTGAATTGTGGAATCATTTGAAAGTAGTTCTTTGTGATTGAGCTGGTTGTTCAATAAGATTGATTTTAAGGAGTATCATTCAATGATTTGAGACACATGGCATTGCTTCTGGAGTGTAAGTAAAGATGTGGTCCATGATACTAAAGGAATTATTACCTAATTCGAGTCCAAAACTAGATCAGATGAATCCACCGGCAAGGAGTATATATCAACATTTGGTTTATAAAATTTCTCAAGTATATTTGTGCAATTCTTTGAAAACTTTTTAAACCTGTAACGGGAGAATACTATAGTAGAACTCTAAAAAAATGTACCACAAATTAAGTCGTTTCTGTAATATACGGCAACATAGTCATGGGGGTGATTTTATAACAACTTGAAACCTTTTGAAAGGCCCAATATTGTTCACAATCTATATCAACTGGAAAGTAAAGGAATTGTAACATGCCTTGCCGATGACACAGTAATTGTGTACGATAATGATGATCAGATGAATCCAAGTTGATGTCACCGGCAAGGACTATATCAACATTTAGTTTATAAAATAGAGGTAACCTGTCACCGGCAAGGACTATATCACATTTAGTTATAAAATAGAGGTAACCTGTAACAGGAGAATATTAGTAAAACTATAAATTTATAATATCACAAATCAAGTCGTGTCTGTAATATATACGGCAACATAGTCAGCATGGGGATTTTATTTTGCAAACAAATAACTTAGAACATTTTTCAGTTGTGTAGGTAAGTGATAGGTAGGTATGTGGGTCTTTTTGATCTGTTTTGTATAATGGCGTCGTTTCAGTATATGATCACGTTATGATGTTATCTATTTTCATCAGGAATAATTTAAAATAATTTCAAATTTCTATTCAATCATTATGGTCAAGGTGCTGAGAATGTATTGAAGATTTAGTGGATGCAATGCCTCTCTTGAGTCAATGTTATAATTGATTCCTGGTAAGTACTCTCTTTTGGAAAACATTCTTCTTTGCCTCATCCATTTACATGAGTTCTTTATTAAGACTGGTATTTAAAATCAAATTGTTATTTGAGTAAGGACCTTTCAGAATATCTATCAGATTGAGTTCAATGTCCAGCGTGGCTTTAGTAGTTGTTTTCTGATAGACATTCACAAAAAATTTCAATTTACAGAAAAATATTTCTATTCAATATTCAATTGAGAATGTTTCCTTTTTCAATTTTTTTTTGTGTTATCAAATACTTGTAATCTTTTTTACGGTCCTTCCCGAGATTATTTCATGCATTGGCGAAATGAGGATGTATCTCTTTTAAAAATGGCTTTCATTTGTTATGGTTCATTACCAATTTGCTAGAACATCCATGCTGATCATATTTGCATGATACAAAATATGAAGCATTTATATGAAAAATAATCAATAATCATTGAAAGAGATGTTCTCATTTGGATCAAACATAATACATCAAGAGAATCATTGTTCACATGAGATAATAGACTATTTTGATTGATAAAATTCTCAATAAAATGGAGATATTCTTGCCTAAAGCAACCCACATTATTCTACAAATGAATTGTACATTCGACCCAACACATTCTGTTCTAAATCGTTCAAGGAGATCTGGTGGGAACATGTTATTTGGTTCCCAGATTAAGAAGGGTCTGGAGAAATATGTAATTCGGTTCCCGCTATTTTAGGTTTGCCTAATTTTTATGTGTAATTTGGTTCCCGACATTTTCAGTTTACCTAGTCTCTAAGTTGTAATATGGTTCCCGGAAAGAAAAATTATTTTAAACAATTAATTTTTATTTTATTTCTGTCATATTATGAAAAAAAAATACTTTTCATTTGTTTATTAAATCAATAATTTTTATTTTATATACATACAACATATACATCACACAAGCTTCTATCGTTCTATACTTCTTATCTACTATAATAATAAAAATACAATTCAAATAGTTACGCACAGTGAAAAAAAAACACATTTAATAAAATAATGTTTTATAAACATACAACATATATATCACACAAGCTTCTATCGTTCTATACTTCTTATCTACTTATAATAATAAAAATACAATATCAAATAGTTACAGCACAGTGAATTCCCTGTAATATTCTAAGATTGACCTTCGCAGGTTTTTCGTACAGGTCCTCCACAGCTTTTCGTTTGCAGGCAGAATTAACAATTTGGCGATTTGAGTCCTGTACAACTGCATCATGAGAATGTTCTTGTATGTGTTTTGTAATGGTTAAACTTTCAACACATTCGCCCAAAGTAAGAACAAATGATTTGCACTTTCTGTTTGTACAAATCCATCGCTTCTCACCACTTTTCAGGATCTTTTGAAAACCGTATTTATAGTTATTAAAAATTAATAACTGTTTGCCTCGCCACTCAAAATTATATCTGGATTCATGGCGAGAATTTAAGACAACTTTCAAGAAAATTGAATGTCACTGAGCAAGCACGATTCAAAAACACAACTGACTGCCGCAGAAGCAATACAACTCTAAATAAAAGTAATACTCATAGAACAAGCGTAAAATAGACAATTAATTTTTGGTTTTCCCAAATTTTACTTACACGAACAAGGGATTACGCAGGTAGTCCCCGGAAACCAAATTACTAATGACCTTTTTGGGATTGGGAACTAAATTACATATTACTATCAAGCATCTCAAATACATTTCTAATTTACTACCTGACAGGAACCAACACCCGATCTGGTTGAACCTATTCAAGGGTGTGTCGAACAAATATAATAACAAATGTATTCAAGAAATCCTTTTTTTCTGTGTAGCGTACCAGTGTTCGATAAGTCACTTTTCAGAAAAATATATCGAAAACAATGTAA
This sequence comes from Gonioctena quinquepunctata, assembly GCA_018342105.1. Classification (NCBI taxonomy): domain Eukaryota; kingdom Metazoa; phylum Arthropoda; class Insecta; order Coleoptera; family Chrysomelidae; genus Gonioctena; species Gonioctena quinquepunctata. The sequence goes on along the minus strand of JAFIRS010002239.1, from coordinate 183,254 downwards.
TATGCATGTTTCTATTCAATGTACATTCAGACATGAGAAGAAAAATCTTGTACGTTGAAATATGTGGCTAAGCTAGAAATAATTGTTACAAATGATGGTGGAACACGCGGTTTAGGGCCCAACTGCTTTTAATAACTACCTTCACCAATAAGAGTCCCTGATGATACATCGATCGGATAAGCTTATAATTATAACATTGCCTCAAGCCTCCCGAAAGCATATCCATCTTTCGCAAATACAGATGAACAATAGATATTAAAGAAATCCGTGTGAACCCTCCGACTAAGGGTTAAATTTATGATAAATGGTTGTGGAACTGATCCACCGTGATGTTGTTTTGCCTTATGATTTGCGTGTCAACGTCAGAAAGATATATGTAGCAGAGCTCTGTCAGTTTTTCCATCCTTCAAGAGGCTCAAATTATAGCTCGCGATAGCCTTGAGGCTGTATCTACCGGATAGTTACATTGTGTGATAATTCGTCTATTATTAGCGATTGAAAGAAATGGATGAATCCTCCAAACCAAGATGATTTATTGTTATGGAGTGCGATACCGGATCAGAGGAATCCAAAATATGTAGTATTATAGGTATTAATCAAATTTATAATTCTAGAAATGCTTGGTTATTACACTCGCTGTTTTTGGCTCCTTGTACGCTACCTTACAATTTTCATCGCCAGAGTCACTGAACATCAAGGGAACCAGTATGATGCCTGACTTGTACACACAATGCAAAATGCTGTAAGATTCATGGAAAAAAGGGTATTAAATTTTCACTTATAATCTCCCTAGAGCATCAATTATTGCCGGATAATTTTGAGTACATGAATTTTTAAAGAATTAACAGAGACAAATTTCCCGCAATTAATTCAAGCACGTGGGGGATTCGGTAAGAAAATTTTATACCGGAATTATATTTAAATAGAAAACATTAAGTAAATATTTATTTTGACGTTATTCACAAATAAATAGAGGCTGTGTGTAATGGGAGTTATGGAGGAGATTTTTTTCTGATTATCCTGTTCCCTAGTAAAATAAAATATTTAATTTCATATAAACTATTATGTAAAATTAATTGATTTCATACAATTTTCTTACTAGGTTTCAGGGAAATGTTAATATTGACTAAAAATGAAAGTGGATACGTTCGTATTGCGGGAGATATTTTTTGATTTTCCCAGTGCCCTAGTAAAATAAAATATATAATATCAAATACATTTTTATATAAAATTATTGTTTCATACAATTTTCTACTGGTTTCAGGGAAATGTTAATATGATTAAAAATGAAAGTGGATGTTCGTATTGCGGGATATTTTTTTTTATTTTTCCCGTGCCCTAGTAAAATGAAATTTATAATATCAGATACATTATTATATGAAAATAATTGATTTCATATAATTTTCTTACTAGGTTTCAAGGAAATGTCAATATTGACAACAAACAAAGGTGATATACAGCAAAAAATATATAACTATACCTATACATATATACTCAAATATTTTTCATATTCTTTTAAGTTTAATTCTAGGAAAAATCAATATTAGCGGTAATAATTTGTTTATCAAATAATTCAGGAAATCGTGATATTTTATTCTTCATTCTAAATAGGATGTTGTTGGCGTATGTTGCCGGTTAAAAATATATTTTGTAAAGTTAGCCATGGAATTGACATTCACTACTCCTGTCAATCAATTTTATTTGTGGCATTATAAGTTCCTCATAACATTGTATACAATCATAAGTTAGTAAACAAGTGATAATAAAATGAACTTTCAATCGTATGAATTGTGTTCCTTTTGCAAAGAATCACAGCACATTAAAATGTACCATAAAAATTTAAAAAAAATTTAACATACCTAGTGGAAGAATCCGGATTAAATCTGAGCAAGAAAACTTATTTAAAGAGATTGGCAACATTCTGCCTTCTTTTGGACACAAATCTAATACTCAAAGAAATAAACTGGTGTCTCAGTATTATTTTTATTTTATGAAACACAGACATATTGTTAAAAAAAAAAACCGGTTCTGTGTTTTATTCACCACTTAGGAAGCAGGAAGTAGAAGTGGAATTTTTGAAGAATTTAAAATTGATGAATGATATTATAGAATGTACACCTTGATAAATTGTTGTAATATTTCCAACTTATAAAGTAAGTGAATAAAAAATTTTGTCAATATTATTTCAATATTATTTTTGACTAATTAAATGATAGCTGTCATGTGCCGGGAAATTTCCACTTATTAATTTTACGTCTACATGCTAATGTGGATGAAAAATTTTCAGAAAATTTGCTGGTTACCATAGTAACAATGTCGAAATAAAGCATCTGATTGGTTGAAAATGACTGGTATAAAATTTTATTTTTAAGTTGCTATATCAAATGATAAAAAAGTAGTACATCTACGAACGGGAGTTTTCGGTACTACCATGATAACCGACAGAATAAATTGTAACGAAATCAAGAATTAGACAAATATTCATGCATATAATTGGAAATAAGCATGATGTACGAAAAGGGAATTTGGTGGATTTAGTTTCCGCAAATTTGGAGTTTATGAATTATTTTTGCTTTGAAAATAATGCAAACTGACGTTTACGATTTTCTGCTGTAGATCGATTACACCTGTCATATTTCACAGTTTTTCAAAAATATTACAAAAATGTTGGTTATTTCTCAATATTTCGAAAAAACAAAAATTCCTACCCATCTACCAAATTTGAATACGTTCTAAGGCTAACTTGAGTTTCGTAAAATACCAGTTCAGATGTAATGTACTCACCTGCTGAATTTTTTTTTTGAAAAGTCGGATATCAAAAAATAAAAATATGTTAAAAAAATATGTCATACTTGATGCAAAGTGGTCCTAGTTTAAACATTCTACACAACAAAATTCGCTTTAATAATCACTACAAAAAGAAATATATTGTTTTTACCCAAAGATAAATTATACCGAATTCGTTTTATGTCTTCCCCCTCATAACAAAATATATGAAACGTATTTGTATCACGTCAAGTTTTTTAAATATACCCACAAAAAGTTTTGAAGTAATGTTGTTTTGTTTGTTTGTTCGTGAATAATTGCTAGACGTTTAATTTGTTTTGAAATGTCTTTAAGAGAGTGTTAATTAAATCCAAAGAACTTTTGCTATGTTTGTGGTAAAATTATCCTAACAAAGACTAAGAGACCAATCACAGAAGCAGTAAAACGGGCGTACTTCCAATACTTCCAATTCTCGGTGAAGAACCTTGACAAAAAATGGGTTCCTAGAGTAGTGTGTGGAAATTGTAGCAGTATACTAACTAATTGGGCTTCAGGAAAAAAATATATTTGCAATTTGGTGTCCCAATGTTGTGGAGAGAACCAACAGATCACGCTACAGACTTTTATTTCTGTCTTAGGGAAACATTTGGGTTTAGCAAGAAAAACAAGAAGCATATACAATATCCAGACGTTGCGTCGGTCACAAAATATGTGTTGCATTGTGATATTGTGATGAAGTACCTTACCCGTCTTTGCCCATGAGCTCAAGTGGTATAAATAAACCAGAGTAGATGGAGACTGAAATGGAAGAACCCATTTCAAGCCAGAACACTAATTCTGACGATGATCTTGGTGGATGTACTTTTATGGATGGTGAACCACACGTGATTTCCCAGAGAGAATCAAATGACCTAGTGAGAGACCTGCAGCTTTCAAAAAGTAAGTCGGAATTGCTTGCTTCATGGCTTCAGCAATGGAATTTGTCAGCTCGTGATACCCAAGTGACTGTTTACCGCAGACGAAGTGATCAGTTTTCTAAGTTTTTGGAATCGAATGATGGATATCAATAATGCCGTGATTATTGTGGTCTTTTTATATCAATGGGTCAGTCTTATGATCCCAGAGAGTGGGGCTTGTTCATCGATTTCTCGAAACTAAGTCTTAAAGCTGTCTTATTACATAATGGCAACAAAAAGCCATCTATTCCCATAAGGCATGCAGTGGAATCGTATGAGAATGACAACTTTAATTCAGCTAATAAAATATGAAGAACACAGTTGGAAGATGTGCAGAGATCTGAAAGTTGTGGCATTACTTCTTGGTTTGCAAGGCGGTTATACCAAATATTGCTGTTTATGGGACATCAGGGATAGGAAAGAGCACTGAGGTAGGTGCGGTGAATATGCCCATGCTGGTAATATGCTCACCCGGTGCAATTTTGAAAAGTTTAGCTTATTTGCTAATGGAGGACGGTCAACACTTCAATATTTCGTACTTACAGTACTACGAGCCAAATCTGTGTTTGTTAGTCTCTCCAGAGAGGTTGAAGGGAAGACATACGTCTTAAGCGCTATGGATTGAAAAAATAAAACGTGCTTTAATAGAATGTAAATATTGTGTATGTTTGTTCACAATAACTGTAAGTACAGCAATTTAAAATACGTCTTTTTACCATTGTTTTAGGATACTACCTTTAATAAAAAATTCAATAAATTACATTTAACAACTTTTAAGATGCATTTTCTGTTTCTATCGCTAATACGCCCACCGTAAGGGGAGTTAATATGCCCTATGGCAGAGATATTCGTTTTTTTTTAAAGAGTTTCCTTAGTTTAAGGATAATTTATATATTTTTAAAATAGGCTTTGTACTTATTTTGATGATTACTTCTTGTACTCTCAGTACTAAGTGATGTCTACCTACCAGTGTAAAGTTTCAAGTTTAATTTTTCAGTTAAATTAGAATTTAGGGTTTGTTGTCATCATTCAATTTGTTTTTCCAAATAAATATACTTGCCATATAAATATGTTGTTTTGCTCTTGGAAAAATTAATCATTGGGCACATTAGGAACATGCAATGGGCATATCAACGACAGGATTGGTAATATGGCCAGTAAGACTAATGGCTCTAACAGAAACACAAGTAAACTCGTCCACCAACAAGGTCCATATGCTTTGTCCTGGCTACGAACTCCATTCTCGATTCAGGTTCAAAGGTGGAGTCTGCCTTTACGCTAAGGCTAACCTTTCATGCCAGCGTGAAGAGAGTTTGGAACCGAAAGACTTTGATGTGATGTGGTTCAAGCTATCTGATACCAAACTGACTAAGTTCCTCTGCTGCCTTTACCTATCACCTAATGAACCTTCATATAACGACCTCTTTGAGTTTTTATCACTCAAACTGGACTACATTCAGGAGAACCATCCAACAGCTGAAACCATAATCATGGGAGACTTTAATGTACATAACGCTGCCTGGCTCAAATTCTCTAACAAAACAGATGATGCGGGTCGTCAAACCGAGGCCTTCGCCATCACTCATGGTCTAGAACAGCTGGTCGAGCTACCAACCCGCATCCCTGATGTCAACAACCAGTCTGCCAATACACTAGATCTTTTCCTCACCACCAATCCTGACCCGTATAGAATAGAAGTTTGTGCCCCACTTGGAAACTCTGATCACACCCTCATCTCCACAACATGCTCTTTCCATTCACCATCGAGCTGCACAATACCACCCCGTCTCATGTGGCATTACAATTCGGCCGACTGGGTATGTTTTTCTCATCGTTTCCATGGAAGAGACTTTGTTTCCGTTCAGTAGATCCAACACGATGTGCTGAGACAATTTCTGGAATCATCATGTTGGGGATGCAAACCTACATACCGAATACCGAAAGAAGAACATCATCCGATAAGACCTGGTTTAACAGAAACTGCTCTAGAGCTGTAGCTTCCAAACAGGCAGCATACCATCGATGGCTGGAAAATCCGGGCCCTGAGACCAGAGCAGCATATGTCGAGGCTAGAGGCATATGCAAAGAGACAATAGAATGCTCAAAAGATGCCCACAATGCCAAAATAAGATCAAAACTTGCTGAATGTCCTAACGGATCCCGTTCATTTTGGTCTTTCGCCAAAGCTGTGGGAAGAAACTTCACTTCCAGCTCATTTCCTCCTCTAACCAAAGAAGATGGAACACTAGCAACGACTGCCCAGGAAAAAGCCAATATCTTTGCGCACCTATTTGCTGGAAATTCCACTCTGGATTCATCGGGAAAACAACCCCGAACATTACACCTATTGACAGTCACATGCCCAAGATCACCTTTCGCCAACGTACTATCAGAAAGATTTTGCTGGGTCTCAACACCAACAAAGCCTGTGGATCTGACGGAATCCCGCCGATTGTTCTCAAGAAATGTGCCCCCGAACTAACACCTGTTCTTCGCAAGTTGTTCAACCACTCTTACAATTTGGGGGTATTTCCGTCCAATTGGAAAATTGCAAGAGTACAGCCAGTCCCTAAAGAAGGCAAAAAGGCCCTACCTAGCAACTACAGACCTATCGCACTGCTATCAATTATTTTAAAGGTCATGGAAAAAGCCATCAACATCGAGCTCATGAAATATCTGGAAGACTCAGGAATTGTCAACGATAGGCAATATGGCTTCCACCATCAGAGATCAACTGGTGACCTGCTCGCTTACGTCTCACATATATGGCAGCTATCTATTGAAAGTATGGAGAAACTTTAGCTGTGGCATTAGATATCTCCAAGGCGTTCGATCGAGTTTGGCACCAGGGACTCCTCGCCAAGCTTCCGTCTTATGGCTTGCCCCCTCAGCTGTGTTCTCTGCTTGCTAGTTTTCTCTCAAACAGGTCTCTCCATGTAGTGGTCGATGGAGTTTCATCTGACACTCTACTCATAAATGCTGGTGTTCCGCAAGGATCTATTCTCGCACCAACACTATTTCTACTTCACATCAACGACCTGTTGAAAGCAACTTCATGTCCAGTACACAGCTTTGCCGATGATAGTACCCTCCATACCGCTTTCTCTTCCAGGGCCCCTATATCAGCCCGTGAAACCAGAAATGAACGAGGAAGAAATGTTAATAATATAAATATGGACTTAGCAACAATTCTCGAGTGGGGATCTAATAACTTGGTAGAATTCAATGCAAACAAAACACAAGCATGTCTTTTCTCTAAAAAAGCCGATCTCACTGTGCCTAACATAACTTTGTCAGGAGTAACCATACCACTGAAGTCATCCATATCGATGCTTGGTATTACTATCAGCAATAACCTTTCCTGGGAAAATCACGTGAGGTCCATTGCCAAAGTGCATCCCAAAACTTGGTTTTTGTTTCGTGCCAAGAGCTATATCACCCCACTCAGCTGCTTATGATCTATAAGGCACAGATCCGACCTGTCCTGGAATACTGTTCCCATATTTGGAGCGCGGCACCTAAACATATCCTGAGGCTATTGGATTCTGTCCAAAAAAGGGTAATTCGTCTCGTCGGTGATGCCTCGCTTACAAACTCGCTCACTTGTCTGGAACCCCGTAGAAAAGTTGGCGATTTGTCTTTATTTTATAGATATTTTCATGGGCGATGCTCTTCTGAAATATCAACAATCGTTCCTGCTTTGGCAGTCTCTTCGAGATTAACCCGCCAAGTTCAGTCATCACACCCCTTCGTGGTCACTTTGGAGACCTGCAGAACATCACTTTCCAAAGACTCGTTCATCCAACGAACAGCGAGGCTTTGGAACTCATTGCCTAGGGAGGTGTTCCCCGAGGCATACAACCTCCAGAAATTTAAGAAGAACACCAACTCCTACCTTCTTTCCCTTGGTTTCCACGATGTTCTCTGAACATTACAGGATATCCCTTTTCGTGGAAACCAGAACATAAAAAAAAAAAAATAATTACTGTCCAAACAACACTTCTTTGGTTTTAAAGGTATGCTTTCTATAAAAAACCGAATTGAATATTTTGCATTTTTAATTTCTATAAAGGATTTCGCTTAACATGGGCATATTCACCGCACCTACCTTATATAAAGAAAGAATGGCCTGTACGAAATGAATACACGCCAAACAAACGGGCACTCATATCGTTGCCGGTTTGGTTTCGGAAACTGTTCCATTGAAAAATACGTTTTGATGTTTGTTCCTCATATAGGACTCAAAAAAATTGTAGGTAGTGCCCCTGATACCATAAAATTCAAGCTTTTGTAGAAGTACTGTGGGTTGACTCAGTCGAAGGCCTTGCCCTTTTTGAAGCTATCGACTATGCCATCCACCTGTCTTCTGACAGCCTGTATATTGGGGTGGTTTTTCCGAAAACCGTATTGATGCTCATGAAATAGAATATTCGTTTCAAAATTACGCATAAGACTGTTCTTCAGGGAGAATTTAAAAAAAATCCTGTCATTGGAATAATAGCGATGGGTCTGTGGTTTTCTGGGCAATCTATGTTTCCTTTTTCGAATATTGGGGTCAAATTTACTTTTTTTGAAGATACTAGGGAATGTTCCTTTCACAAAGCACGGTTTGAATAGATTGGAAAGAGGTTTTGCGCTAATTTCTTTTATTGATTTGATTATTTTGCTATTTAAGTCATGTACATCAAAACAATTCGAATTTTTGAGGGATGTAATAGATTCCAGTACCTCCAAGTCGGTGACAGAAAAAAGAAAAAATGAACTCTCCCTCTCGGTAATTTTTTAAGTGAAGAAATAGCTTTCAGGCATTTTCTTTTTAATTTGCCACGATTGTCAGCAATTTTGCATGCAACTAACATTTATAGGCATTGAAAGTTAAAAACGATATACAGGGTGTAACATAAGTACGTTAAAATATTCAGGTGACATATTCCTGAGACAATTTTAAGAAAAAAAGTCTATATAAACTTGTGTCCGGAACTGCTTTGTTTCGGAGCTACAGGGTGTTGAAATTTAATTTTTTTGTTCGCTTTTCAAAAATGACTTTTGCAAAAAATAAGTTATTTGCACGAAATTTGGTACCCGAAGTTTTTTTGACTGAGAAATCATAATTTCGTATTAATTTTCATGTAACATCTAGAGGGCGCTGCGTACGCTGTCATTATTTATTTAAAATTGCCCTAATATTTTTGACAGTAAACTTTTGGTACTTTTCATAAGAAAACCTTATACCCACACCTTTTCCAAGTAAAAAAGGTACACTTCCTCAACAACGCTGGAGGTGATCGTTTTCGAGATATTTACAATTTTCTACATCGATGCATGTTACTTAGCTCCTAGTGCGCTAAGTGAAGTTGCTGAGAACATTACAAAAACTAAGTATGTGGTAGGTCTCGTCAAAATAAACTACTTTTTTCCTATGAAATGTTTATCGGAGAATGATTTGTTTTCGAGATACAGATTGTTGAAAATTTTTCAAAACATGGTTGGTTTTGCAATTTTAGTTATTTTCATCAAACTTTTTACGCAGTATACCCGGACAGACTTCTTCTAAACTGAGCATTATCAAACTGCTTAATCAGTATAGCCAAATTTGATTTCAATAATTTTTGTCACTCTCCGCTTGCAAATTAAGTAAGTCAAATCGAGTAGGCTATGAACGTTCGTTTATAAAAATAGAAGTTCGCTGTCACATTTTTAACTATTCATTAACAAATTCACAGTTCGGAGTTTATAAAGTGATTTTTTGGTACTAGGCCCGACTTTACGAATGTTGAAATGGCTGATATGGTTTTTGCATACGGCTTGGCTGACGGAAATTCAACCGAGGCCAGACGCATCTATCAGGAAAGGTATTCTCCAATGCGTCACTCCTTGTGCAGCGACATTTGCGAATCTTTTCCGGCGACTTTCCGAATCTGGAAGCTTTGAAAGAAATTCTGCAGTAGGACGGCCACGGACTACAAGAACTGTGGAATTGGAGGAGGCGGTTCCCGAAGAAATTAGTGAACATCCAGAGACAAGTACAAGAAAAATTAGTCATACTTTGAATGTGAGTCACATGACCGTTTACAGAATTTTAAAGAAACAGCAATTATATCCTTATCATATCCAGCGTGTCCAGGCACTTACGCTACGTGATTTTCAACCACCTATCGAATTTGCTCAATGGCTTCAAGAAAAGTCGAACAACATCCCCAAATTTTATCGAAAATCCTCTTCACAGATGAGGCTAATTTTTCAAGAAATGGTATCATGAACTTCCATAACAACCACATCTGAGCGGGAGATAACCCACATGCGATAACGCAAACTCATTCCCAAGACAGATGTATGGGTAGGCATAATTGGGGATTATTTAATTGGGCCCTATTTTCTCCCCTTACGTTGGAATGGAGATGCTTACAAATTTTTTTTAGAGCACTAGCTTTCCCAGCTTATGGAAGATGTTTCCATTGGTCTCCGAAATCACTCTTGGTTTATGCACGATGGAGCCCCCGCTCATTTTAGTCTGATAGCAATAAATTTCTTGGACGTAGCATATCGCCAACGATGGATAGGAAGGCACTCAGCATTGGCCCCCGAGGTCACCGGACCTCAATCCCATCGATTTTTTCTTTTGGGGACACCTAAAATCACTAGTATGCTAGCCCCATTGAAAACGGGGAAATGGTAAGGGATCGCATCATAGCTTGCTGCGAAACGATAAGAAACACTCCCGGAATTTTTCAACGGGTGCGGAATTCTTTGATGAGGAGAGCAGAAGCTTGTATTACTGTTGGGGGTCGTCACTTTGAACAGTTGTTGTGATAGTTGTTTCGTTCAATTTTTATATGTTTAATTGCCTAATAAATAACATAGTACTTCTCCGAATTATTTTTTTACAAACTCCGAAATGTAGCACTTTCTAATCGAATAATTGAACCTGACGAATTTTTTTTATTTGGATTGATTGAGCAGTTAGATAATGCTCAGTTTGAAAGAAGTCTGCGTTTGAAGTTTGATGAAAATAACTGCAGTTGCAAAAAACTTATGACAAAAACCAACCATGTTTTGAAAAATTTCAACAATCTGTATCTCGAAAACAAATCATTTTCGATAAACATTTCATAGGAAAAGAGTAGTTTATTTTGACGAGACCTACCACATACTTAGTTTTTGTAATGTTCTCAGCAGCTTCACTTAGTGGCCTAGGAGCTAAGTAACATGCATCGATATAGGAAAATTGTAAATATCTCAAAAACGATCACTTCCAGCGTTGTTGAGGACGTGTACCTTTTTTACTTGGAAAAGGTGTGGGAATAAGGTTTTTCATGAAAAGTACCAAAAGTTTACTGTCAAAAATGTTAGGGCAATTTGAAATAAATAATGACAGCGTACGCAGCGCCCTCTAGATGTTACATGAAAATTAATACGAAATTATGATTCCCCACGTCAAAAAAACCACGGGTACCAAATTTCGTGCAAATAACTTATTTTTCGCAAAAGTTATTTTTAAAAAGCGAACAAAAAAATTCAATTTCAACACCATGTATCTCCGGAACGAAGCATTTCCGGACTCAAGTTTATATAGACTTTTTTCTTAAAATTGTCTCAGGAATACGTCATTCGAATATTTTAACGTACTTATGTTACACCCTGTATATTATAATCAAGAAAGGAAAATTAATCGAGCTTATGAAATTATTCTTCTCTACGAGTACCAAAAATAATCTCCAATGATTACTCGATACTGACATTTAAACGCTATAAATTCCTAATACCCGTCTATTATTTTATACGAAAAAGTGTTCAATGGGACATTTATAATTTCTTGACATATACATAGTAGTGAGGTCTTCCAATAAAAATGTGGCTGCCAGAAGGGAACTGAGCCCTTAGGTGATATCAAATTATGATATGGTGCAAAATAACTTGAAGTATTATCAACACTAACTATAAGGTATTCCTAAGATGTATTTCAATACTTCAGATACACCCATGATGATTACCCTTCTTTTAACCAGAGTCATCAGATACTTTCCGAAAAATTTCCAACGAACCTACAAAAAAAAAGTATCGAAATAGTTCAAAGTAGACCGGAAAATAGGTTTTTATTTCCATAGCTCTCCCATGGCCAACTGAGAATAGGGTTACGTGAATGAATAGATCACACAAAAGGAAGATCGGGCGATTACATCGTCTTTGAATGAGAACTGCAAGAGTCCAGGAGGAGTGTCCTGGTAATTCAATCCTCAGAGCGGAACTGGGAGGATCCCGCTGAGCACGTGTGAGAAACACACACCTGGGTGTTAAGATACAACTTATACAGGGTAGATTTGGGAACCGATCTGATGAACTGTGCAAATACGCTTTCGTTGTTTTCAATAATAATTGTTCAATGTTCCGATTACTGCTACAAAAGCAAGATGTACTCTTAAAAATGCTTTCAGATCCAGTATACCGACTGGCAAAAAAAAGGATTTCTCCCACAGTACACTAGAGGACAGAAAACAAATATGTTCTTACACATTATGTAAGAAGTACAGTAGATTCACAAAATTGAAGAAACCCATATTAGAAGTCTTCAAAACGTAAAAGTACAATACTGAAAGCAAAATACTAGCTTAGTTTGGCTGCAAATATTTTGTAACGATGCTAAATATTATTTGATAAATAAACCTCTAATGAACTAAACTAACGCAAATTTGGTAGATTGTTGTGTGTGTGTGTGTGTGATGATTATACATACACATATACAGAATATTGATCCATTAATAAGTGCTTGAAATAAAATATGTTGTTCACAACATAATACGATGTTAAAATATATTATATTGGGAGAGTCAGAAACTCTTCATGCATAGGTGTTTCATTGGGGCATGATTATTATCCGGTAAAATCATTTACTCAACGAACCCATGAACTCTTTGAAATTCACGAAGAAGTATACATTTCCCATGGTAGCCGCTTCATTGGCAGTAGATAGGATGTTTGTTGTTGGGGATCATTTATTTGTGAGACATTAGCAAATAAAACATATGTGCAGCTTTTATACTTGACTTCAGTACCTAAAGCTTTCGATACTGCCAAGACACGATACACTTCTTCAATCTAAATCGAGTGGATGTCTTCGCTCTTATCTCACAGATCGCAAGCAAAGCGTTAAACTGAGAAATAACATATCTACTTCCAGAAATGTTATATCTGGAGTACCACAGGGTTCAGTTTTGGGGCCATTCCTCTTCTCATTTTACACTAGTCAGTTCGGGAGATTTATTAGGCATTGCTAAATGCATATGTTTGCTGACTTGCTGACGATATTCAATTGTACTACAATTTTTCTATAAGTGAACTGAATAACGCAGCAGTAACATAAACTAATGATCTCGATAATATTTCAGATATCGCCAATCGGCATTATCTTATGATGAATGCAAAAACTCTGGTTGGTTTTCGGGAACAAAATCAATAAAAGTTTCACTAAAAGTACCGTTCAAATTATTATAAAAAATAACGTCTTTGAAATTTCTGACAATGCGAAAAGTCTTGGCTTGATTTTGTATGGCTCTTTGAGATTTCGTGGGCACGTCATGAGTAATATTCAGAGACCATATGAATATGCGTATTTTTCATTGTTTTGATTGTGCATAGAAAAAATATGCGAATGCCCGTGTCTTCATAGCTATCATCAAATGCTCGTTGCATAATGTACTATAAAAAATTAGATACTCATACCAAGATCAAAATGATGAAACAATACTTCCACAAAATCAGGATTGAACACCATATCATTCCTTAGTTCAGACGCATCTGAAAACCCTGGAAATGATTTAAACAATGTTCTTTCAAAATAATATTCCAATAAACCTAATTATTTGCTATCCCTCAGCTAAATAAAATACATTGATAAACCTAAAAAAAAAGACCATGAAAAAAAAGGACATATTTTATATTCAACTTGGTTGAGGTGCCATTCTGCAAATTGAAGTGAGAAAACGAAGAAGAATCGGTATATTCAAACCCAAAGTTGAGAAATGGCCCATAAAATTTGAAAGGAAAAATCTATTGAATATTCTCAACGAGTAAATCTCTGAATTGTTTGAAAATATGTTCATAAAATCAGATGTGGAATCATCTGCGACTGAAAGATAAACTTTAGTGACTATCTTCCATCGTTCAAGATAACCTCTTGTGGGGTATTCATGTTGAAGATTAAACATATTGTATAGAAAGATTTTTGAGTGTACTGAAAATCCACGATAAAAATTAAGTAATTTTTCGTGAATGTCTAACAGAAAACAAATACTTCCCCGGAAAGCCACGCTGAACATTGAACTACATCTGATACATATTCTGAAAGGACCCTAACTCAAAAAAATCAAAGATAGAAAATTTGCTTTTCATTCAGATAGTTATTTGATTTTCTATTCCAGTCTTAATTAAGAACTCATATAGATGAATGAGGCAAATGAGAATGTTTTCCAAAAGAGAGTACTCACCAGAAATCATTTATCGTGGATTTTTCAATTCAATATTCAATTGAGAATGTTTCCTTTCTCAGCATGAATACCCCACAAGAGCTTATCTTGAACGATGGGAGTTAGTTACTCAAGTTTATCTTGATGATTCCACATCTAATTTTATTAACATCCTATTCATATTTTCAAACAAATCAATCTATCATACCTCATGACAGGTTTTAATGTCAAAAAACACTAATTTCAAAGTGTCTCCCCAAAAGAAATGTTTCTAACTTTTTTCCATTTTTGCAAATTGAGATTGCTTCTAGAAAATGTGTTTCCATTTCATCCGGTCTTCCTGAGATGCCTCTCTTGCGTCAATGTTACAAATGATTTCTGGTGATTACTCTCTTTTGGAAAAACTTTCTTCTTTCCCTGATTCATCTATATGAGTTCTTACTCATGACTGGAATAGAAAATCAATTAACTATCGGAATGCAAATTTTCAATTTCAGATTTGTTTTTTTGAGTTAGGGTCTTTTTAGAATATATATCAGATATAGTTCATTGCCCAGCGTGACTTTAGCCAGAGAAGTAGTTGTTTTCTGTTAGGCATTCACAAAAAATAACTTTTATCGTGGATTTCTCAACTCACAGAAAAATATTTCTATTCAGTATTCAATTGAGAGTAATTCTCTCATTACGATACAAGTTATACAATAACCGATGAAAAATCATCAAATTGTTTTTCCACTTATATTGATATAAGCTCTGTCTGTTTTCAAACTCTATTTCATGAATTTGTATTTTTCATGTATATTTGTTCACAACTTTCGATTTTTAATGGGACTTTTTTTTTAATTCTTATTCTATTTTCTTTTTTTAATTTATTTTTTGATCTAGAATGCCATGGATCGTGTAAATCGCTTTTTTTTTCATGTTCTGGTTCCCACGAAAAGGGATATCTTGTAATGTTCAGAGAACATCGTGGGAACCTAGGGAAAGAAGGTAGGAGTTGGTGTTCTTCTTAAATTTCTTAAGGTTGTATGCCTCGGGGAACACCTCCCTAGGCAATGAGTTCCAAAGCCTCGCTGTTCGTTGGATGAACGAGTCTTTGGAAAGTGATGTTCTGGGTCTCCAAAGTGACCACGAAGGGGTGTGATGACTGAACTTGACGGGTTAATCTCGAAGAGACTGCCAAAGCAGGAACGATTGTTGATATTTCAGAAGAGCATCGCCATGAATATATCTATATAATAGAGACACTATCGCCAACTTTTCTGCGGTGTTTCATACAAGTGATCGAGTTTGTAAGCGAGGCATCACCGACGAGTCGATTTGCCCTTTTGTGGACAGAATCCCATAGCCTCAGGATATGTTTAGGTGCCGCACTCCAAATATGGGAACAGTATTCCAGGACAGGTCGGATCTGTGCCTTATAGATCATAAGCAGCTGACTGGGGTGAAATAGCTCTTGGCACGAAACAAAACCAAGTTTTGGGATGCACTTTTTGGGAATGGACCTCACGTGATTTTCCCAGGAAAGGTTATTGCTGATAGTAATACCAAGCATCGATATGGATGGCTTCAGTGGTATGGTTACTCCGACAAAGTTATGTTAGGCACAGTGAGATCGGCTTTTCTAGAAAGACATGCTTGTGTTTTGTTTGCATTGAATTCTACCAAGTTATTAGATCCCCATTCGAGAATTGTTGCTAAGTCCATATTTATATTATTAACATTTCTTCCTCGTTCATTTCTGGTTTCACGGGCTGATATAGGGGCCCTGGAAGAGAAAACGGTATGGAGGGTACTATCATCGGCAAAGCTGTGTACTGGACATGAAGTTGCTTTCAACAGGTCGTTGATGTGAAGTAGAAATAGTGTTGGTGCGAGAATAGATCCTTGCGGAACACCAGCATTTATGAGTAGAGTGTCAGATGAAACTCCATCGACCACTACATGGAGAGACCTGTTTGAGAGAAAACTAGCAAGCAGAGAACACAGCTGAGGGGGCAAGCCATAAGATCAAGTGATCAAGTAACATGGGAAAAATACGACTTAGAGGCTTATGACACAGTCGTTTTAAGAATTATTTAAAAGTCGCAAATGTGAATTTTTCCAGTTGACTTTATTTTTTCAAATGGAAAAAGGGTGGCTCGTCGGCTTTTTTTTCTGAATAAAGACCATTTTCTTACGAATAATTTGATACCACACACTTTCACTTTATTTTCAGTATTTTTCTGAATAATTGCAAGAAGCTATCATACCTAATAACAAATAATACGTATTCGGTATACTTATGCCGTCCTGTTATTCTAGTTATCCGTGACAAACAATTGAAGCTGTTGCTAGGACTACCTAAACAAATAGGCTACTACATATGCTGTCACTTTCAAAAATGTATTTGTTGTGTAGTTTATAATTTGATATGGAAAATTATATAATTGTAACGAACCTAGGCCGGACCTGTCGCCTCACACGTTGCCATCGACAGCGATGAGATCATCCCCGGAGATATTCGAGAACCATCCAGTCGCTCTTCCGCGGAAAACAACGGTCAATATTGGAAACAATTGGAACATGCCGTTGCCAACTGCCGGAATTCGAAAGATCGGGAATCCTGTGACGGAGATAAATAGGTAGCCCTCAAGATGGCACGGACGGTCTGAACGAGCCCATACGATCGAGCTATTCAATGGCGTAGTAATATAAATTAAGTTGTAGATTAAGTGTTAAATAAATTAATAAACCAAGTTAAGTTTATTTACGTTACAATTGGTGTCGGAAGTGAGATTTTGAAAATAAACAAGTGATCGTGGAGTGGATAGTCAGAAAAATAAATTGATAGACCTTTTTGTACTCCCAAAATAGACAGTGGCCCGGTTTTCGCGAAGCGGACAATTGTGCGTGGGAATATAAACTGATACACTGTTCGCGTGAAACAGACAATAGACTGGTGGCCCGTGGAAAAGAATTCGCGAAGTGAATTTTTAACAAACTGATAAACTTTTCGTGTAAAACAGACTAATACCTCGTCAAAGACAAAATGTGTTCAAGAAAAGTGCGCCTTGCGGATTTGAAGGTAGCGGAATTGAAACAGGAATTGGAGGAAAGGGAACTGGAAATAACGGGTAAAAACAAGTACTCCAGGAAAGACTTGCAGAAGGACTTATACAAGAAGGTGAGGACCCCGAAACATTTTTATTCGAAGTTCCCGGAGGTGATTTAAGTTTGGTAATGAATAAACTCGAAGAAACTACTAAATCCTTGAAAGAAGAACTGCAACAAAATTCTAGAAATCTGGAAGAGAAGCTTCTAGAAAGCCTGGAAGATAAGCTCCTTGAAAACACAGAAGGCCTAAAAAAAGAACTCTGTGGTGTGGCGAATCGTCTAGAAAAAAGAATAGGAACCGTCGAGGCAGAGATGGACAAGATGAAGGAAATAATCAGAGATGAAATCAAAGACGGAATCGAGGCAGAAATGGACAAAATAAAGGAAACGATCAGTAAGCTGGAAAAACAAATTAATAGTGCGTCCTCCACAGAGATGGTTAACGAAAATGCAATGCTGGACTTGAGTTTGAACGTGGATAAAGTTCAAGAGGGTATAAAGATGTCAAGGTCATTTCAGAAATAGGAAGCTTTCCATGAAGCCGCCTCAGTTCGACGGAAAAACTCCATGGGCAAATTACCGCCGGCAGTTTGAAGCAGCGGCCAAAGCAAACGGATGGAATGCAGGGGAAAGAGCTGTAGCACTGACACTTGCATTACGTGGAGAAGCGACAAATATTCTACAAACTCTCACCGCCCAAGAACAGGAGGACTATGATCAGCTGATTAAACATCTAGAATTACGATATGGCCACGCCCATTTGGAACACGTATACCATTCCCAGCTGAAAAATCGCTGTCAGAAATCGGGCGAATCCTTACAAGAATTTGAAACTGACATTGCACGCTTGGTTCGTCTCGCATATCCAGCCATACCGGAAAATGTAATGGAGCGATTAGCGGTTCAGGCATTCTTGGATGGACTCCGTGACCAAGAAACCAGACAAGCGTTGATATTAGCTCATCCAACACATCTTGTAGACGCACTGGCACGAGCTTTGGAATTCGAAGCAGCAAAACAATGCTGCAAAACCCAAAGTAAAGTTCAAACGATTGAGGAAGACTCACGGAGCCTGCTAACTTGGAAGCTGCCATAAGAAAAGTGATGAAGGAAGTGTTGCCTGAGAAAAGACAGATAAGATGCCGGAATGTGGCAAATTGGACATGTGCGTAGCAAATGTCCAACATTCATCGACTCCGATGCAGGAAAACTAAAGAAGGTCGACGAGAAGGGCAATCGTCGGCATGTGTCCAGCAAGCCCGGTTAACAACGCATATGTCGCTATCCTCAACGACAGAACAAAGGTGTCTTCGTAGACGGTCTCATCAATAACGAGCCTTGCACCATGCTGCTAGATACAGGTGCGACTAGGACAATTCTCGGCCTTCCTTTGCCAGAACACCGGAACGGATTGAACCGACAACTTGAAGCTACGCACAGCAACAGGGAGCCAGCTACTGTATATGGCGAGCTACCGATTGAAATAATTTTGGGCAGCACTAAAGTGAAACATCAGGCACTTGTAGCGGACATCGAAGACGATGCAATCATCGGAATGGACATCATGAATTCCAGAGGGTTTGAATTGGATTTCAAAGACGGCGTCCTACGTGTCAACGGAGAAGAGCTGGTGCTTCATGGGAGAAGTGAGGGTTGATCCGTGTGTTGTTGGCTGAAGATGTAAGCGTACCTGAGAGGGCTGAAACCATTCTGGAGGCTCGCCTGGACGGGAGTACGAGCAGTGGAAACGTGGTGATGTTCGAGCCCAAACTTCATGATGAGAAAATTGGACGAGGATTGCACTAGGGAAGACCTTGTTGCGTGCTGACAAATTTGTGCCCGTAAGGGTCATGAATGTCAATTATTTTCCAGTGACCTTGAAGAAAGGAACAATATTGGGGCACTGCTCGCCAGTTTCCTCAGTGATCCGGAGTGTACGAGGTACGATTAGCCAACCCAACAACTTGCCCACAGAACTAGAAAAATTGGTTGCCATCTCTTCCAAAGATATAAAACCAGCTCAACAGCCCAAACTAAGAGATTTAGTTAAGAAGTACCAAGACATCTTCGATACCGGACAAGGAAAAGGAGGTCGAACTAATGTGGTCCAGCACAAGATTGATACTGGGGGTGCCCGACCGATCCGGCAATCAGCAAGAAGACTTCCTCTTGCCAAGAAGGAAGAGGCTGACAAAATAGTCAGCGATATGGGAAAAGAAGGAGTTATCGAACCATCTGACAGTCCCTGGTCCTCTCCAGTCGTACTGGTGAAGAAAAAGGATGGATCGACACGCTTTTGTGTAGACTATCGCCAACTTAATAATGTCACGAAGAAGGACAGTTACCCTCTCCCGAGAATAGATGACACCCTAGACACGTTGGCTGGTTCCACGATTTTCTCGACCCTTGATCTGAAGAGTGGATACTGGCAAGTAGAACTGGCTCAGGAAGATCGAGAAAGACTGCTTTACCATCGGCTCAGGATTGTGGCAGTTCACCGTTATGCCATTCGGGCTCTGTAATGCTCCGCCACATTCGAAAGATTGATGGAAACAGTACTGAAGGGACTCTCATGGAACACGTGTCTAGTGTATCTCGACGACATAATTGTGGTCGGCAGATCGTTTGAGGACCACGTGAAAAACTTGGAGGAAGTATTCCTGCGACTGAGGAACTCGGATTGAAACTGAGCCCAAGAAATGCCATCTGTTCCAAAAAAAGTACGATACCTCGGCCACGTTGTCTCTGGGAAGGAGTAGCAGTGGACGACCAGAAGATCAAAGCTGTTAAGGATTGGCCCATCCCAAAAGACATTCACCAACTTCGAAGTTTCCTTGGTTTATGCACATACTATCGCCTATATGTGCTGGGATTCGCCAACATCGCTAAACCACTTACCAAGCTCACGGAAGGCCAAACAAAGTTCCAAGTGGTCGCAGAATGTCAAGACTCATTCAGGAAGCTGAAAGGAGCTTTGATCAACGCACCTATACTGAGCTATCCCTACCCAAAGGGAAATTCATTTTGGATACGGACGCCAGCAACGTGGGACTTGGAGCTGTCTATCTCAGATCCAGGAGGGACAGGAGAAGGTCATTGGTTATTTCAGCAAGACCTTAGCAAACCAGAGCGCAATTACTGTGTCACCAGGCGAGAGCTGTTAGCTGTTGTAAAGGGAGTGGAACACTTCTACAAGTACGTGTATGGAAGAAGATTCCTGTTGAGAACTGACCATGCAGCTCTCAAATGGCTCTTACAGTTCAAAAATCCTGAGGGTCAAGTAGCACGTTGGATCGAGAGACTCCAAGAATTCGATTTCGAGATCGAACATCGAGCCGGAACTAGCCATAAGAATGCAGATGCCTTGTCGCGAAGACCATGTCCAGATGATTGCTCACATTGCCGACGAGCAGAAGAGAAAAAGCAACACTTTGTAGAACCGCGGCAATGGATGACAACTGGAATGACAGCAAGATCCAGAAAGACCAGAGAGAGACCCCGACCTTGGCTTAGTCGTCAGCTGGAAGAAGGGCAATCGAAGACCATCATGGCAGGAAGTCGCAGGTTACTCGCCGGCTGTTAAGTCCTATTGGGCACAATGGAACTCTCTTATTCTGGACAATGGGATCCTGAAACGTGTGCTGGAGGCCGATATTGGTGGGGGAAAACAGACGCCAAATAATTGTTCCCAGGAACAGAAGAGAGGAAGTGCTGCGGGAAATCCATGATGGAGTCGCCGGAGGACATCTGGGAGTGACGAAGACCCTGCAGAAAGTGAGGCAACGGTTTTACTGGGCCAATTGTCAAGCTGACGTCAGGACTGGTGCAGGAAGTGCGCTGTATGCGCTGCTAGCAATGGACCTCGAATACGACCCAAGGCCCCGATGCGTCAGTACAACGTAGGCAGCCCGTTCGAGAGAATCGCCATTGACATCGCCGGCCCGTTTCCCGTATCCGACCACGGGAATAAATACATCCTTGTGGCAATGGACTACTTCAGTAAGTGGGCGGAAGCCTATGCCCTGCCAACCAGGAAGCCATCACCGTCGCCGACGTCTTGGTGAAAGAGTGGATATGTCGATTCGGTATTCCAATGGAGCTGCACTCGGATCAAGGCAGAAATTTCGAATCCCAAACCTTTTCCAAGAAATATGTCTACTGCTGAACATCCGCAAGACAAGAACCACGGCCCTACATCCGCAGTCCGATGGAATGGTGGAACGGATGAACAGGACGATCAACCGCCACTTGTCCAAGGTTGTCTCTGACCATCAAAGAGACTGGGACCAGTATCTTCATTTGTTCCTGATGGCCTATCGATCCGCAGTACACGAGTCAACCGGTCAAACTCCTGCTAGTATTATAATGGGCCGAGAACTGCGACTGCCTTGTGACCTGAAGTTTGGGATACCGCCAGGACAAGACACTGCGGAGAGGACTACGTCAGCAAACTTCGGCAGAGAATGGACGACATCCACGAACGAGTCCGGTTGAACATCAGAGTGCCAGCGATAAAATGAAGAAGACCTATGACATCAAGGCCGACGCTGGAGGATTTAAGGTTGATGACCTGGTTTGGCTGTACAACCCCAAACGTCGTCGTGGACTATCACCAAAGTTGCGGAACTCGTGGAAGGCCCGTATAAAATCGTGAAAAGGATAAACGACCTTGTGTACCGAATCCATAAGCCACCCGAGGAAACCAAGGGTCGTCCATTTCAACAGGTTGGCCTTACGCTGGAAACCATGACCAAGTTCGCACCCTCAAGCCACCGGAGGATGATACGACGTTCGAAGTTTATGTCCTTGTATTCAAACGGGCAGAAAGTTCTACATGGGGTTACTAGAGAGGAGTCACGAGACCTTTTCGAGGTGCCTGCTGACTACGCACTAGCGCACTGTGTGGCAGAAGATCTTCAATTCCAGGGGCATCGCCGTAGTGTTCTCCAAGAAATTTGGTCAACTCAAACACTGCGGGAGCAGAATCCAGAAGTTGGTGGGGTGCTACAGTTGAAGAAAGGCCAGAGAAACATCTACTACCTAGTTACCAAGAGGCATTCCCAAGATAAACCGTCCTATGAAGATGTCTGGAAGAGTCTCATCAAACTAAGAGATACTATGGTGGACCAGAATCTGGCGGATCTAGCAATTCCAAAACTATCCTGTGGTATTGATGGATTGGACTGGAGAGTCATAAGAAGTATGCTGGAGGCGATATTCAGATCCAGCGGCGTCAGGATTTTGGTTTGCTGTAACCCTCTTCCACGACCGATCATGAAGACCGTGGAGTGTTACTTCCATCGAACTTCACGGTGCAGATATGGGGAGTCATGCAGATATCGTCACACTCCAAGGATGAAATTTCGGGACGAAATGTCTTTAAGAAGGGGGCAATGTAACGAACCTAGGCCGGACCTGTCGCCTCACACGTTGCCATCGACAGCGATGAGATCATCCCCGGAGATATTCGAGAACCATCCAGTCGCTCTTCCGTGGAAAACAACGGTCAATATTGGAAACAATTGGAACATGCCGTCGCCAACTGCCGGAATTCGAAAGATCGGGAATCCTGTGACGGAGATAAATAGGTAGCCCTCAAGATGGCACGGACGGTCTGAACGAGCCCATACGATCGAGCTATTCAATGGAGTAGTAATATAAATTAAGTTGTAGATTAAGTGTTAAATAAATTAATAAACCAAGTTAAGTTTATTTACGTTACATAATACTAGAAACGAGAAAATTAACATGTTGCTAATTTACGGAGAAGCAAAAAGGAATGCAACTGATGCAGCTCGAATTTATGCTCAGAGATTCCAATCGTCGGCATCCCACTCGGCATTATTTTCCAAATTGTTTCTGAGTGTGATATAAGTTATTCGTCCGTTTGGAGAAGTCTTCACAAATATAATTATCGATCATTCAAGTACCAACTACACCAATCTTTACGATAACGACCACAACCGAAGATTAACTTATTGCAACTTGTTTTTGACTAAATACAGAGAAGATGTACTTTTCCATTTAAAATTATTTATTCAGATGAAACTCGATTCACCAACTCGGGTCTGTTCAATCGGAATAATAAAAAGTACTGGTCTCAAAAAAATTTACATCTGATGCAAGGAGGAAATTTTCCAGAGCGATTTGGTTTCAATTGCTGGATGAGTATTATCGGAGGAAAACTTTTGGGGCCAATAATTTTCGACGGACAACTTACTGCGGAAAGATATCTAGAGTTCCTTAGAAATCAAATTATTGATTTCATTGAAGATTTGCCACTGGCTAACTAAGTTGATATCTATTTTCAACAAGATTGAGCGCCACCTCACAATTCTCAAGTCGTAAGAGAACATCTGAATGACACCTTCCCAGAAAAGTGGATTGGCACTTATGAACCTAGTCAGTTGCCTGCGAGGTACATTCTCAAGTTGTCATATTTTTTCATAATGTATTATGTTGAACTTTGCCGTGATCAAGGAGGTCATTTTGAAAATTTAGAACCTTAATGGACTAATTTGCGACTTCTAAATAATTCTTAAAACGACTATAAAGTCATAAGCCTCAAAGTCGTATTTTGCCCATGTTACTTGATCAAGAATGAAGCGATTTACACGATCCATGACATTCTAGATCAAAAAATAAAAATTGGAATAAAAATAACTTTATTTGTCAAATATTGACAAGTGAGGTGTTGTTGGATTAAGAATGTTATTCTCGATCGAAATAAGTCAAAAATAAAGGATGTTACGTTTAAAAATCGAGAGTTGGGGTCATTTCCGGTCAAAATATGTAAAAAATGTAAATTAAACTTATACACAACCAGCAGATTTCGTTTTTCTATCTTCAATAATAAAAAAGTATAGGGGTGAGCCACCTTGGAGAATCACGCGGTATGTACATTACAATAAAAAACATTATCGATAGCGAATCCATTTTCAAAAATGCCAACTATAAAAAATTGAGCTATTCATATTTGTGTTTATGCCAATAATTTTCATGAAAACACTATCTGAAAAAGTAAAAAAATTTTTATTTTCATATTTTTTTTACAAAACGATTCACCCTATATACAAGAGCCAAAGCCTATTGCCTCGGTAGCCAGGAAAGTACACCATGCAATTTGGGTATGGCGGAGGCGTTCTTGGTACTTCTAGAACTGTAATTTTGTGATATCTCAAGATAAGTTCAGTCGTGAAGTCTACGTAAATGCTACAAAGCGTGATTTGCGGTTATACACACGATTGTTTGTTTTTACGTTTGTTTTTATCGCTTCATTTGAGAAGATTCATGTTGTTTGAAGTTTGGACAATGAATGGTCACACGACCAAGCACATTTCATTTAATGTAACTTTCATCAACTATCAATGAATCAATACCTTTATTACTTCTAATGAATACATCATATAGCAGGAGTTGTTAGTTAATTGAATAAGATGTCGGTGTTTACATTATAAATATTCACTCTTACATTAAAAAAAACGATAGCGCAGCCACTACACTGAAAAAACTTAGCATTAAATATAAATTAAATACATTTTTGTTCTAGTAGTTGCGGCTTCGGAAATGGCCTAAGGAATATGCGTTTATTATTAACTCTTGTAGCAACAGAAGCAGTCATCTTATTATTTTGGGTTTTTCCCATTCAAAATTGAATACGTGTAAAAAAAAAAATCCTGTCTGTCTATTTGAGAAAGCAAATCCGTTTCTAAGAGATTATGACATCATAGCCTGTTTCTAATAACATGATAGGAAACAGGTTCAATAAAATAGAAAATGTGTAAAATAATATATCTAGTTGAGAAAGGAAATCTGTTCCTATTAGGCAATCCCTCGACCTGTCAAAACGCAAGCAATATGGCGGGTGTTGGCACACATTGTAATTCGTCATAAGCGACCATAGTGGTAAAAGTGTTTATTTTGTGATTTTCTGTGCGAATTTGAGTAGTTTTTTCAATTTTGAATTATAATTCGTCCTTCAACTGAAGAAAAATGCCCCTTACTTGCATCGTAGTTAACTGTGGGTCTCGTCACGACAGGGATAGAGTCGGGTTTTACTCGGTTCCTACAGTTTCGAATCAAAAGTTTCTGACCAGTAAAAATGACTTATCGAGGAAGAGAAGAGCTTTATGGTTAGCTGAAAACAACCGAGAAGATCTTACGGATTCGAAAATCAAGTATCAGAGAGGCTGCAGCAGACCTAGGTACATTCATGAAAATATCCATCGTTCATTCATGGATATAACTTCAGACTTTTGTGATTTGATTTGTTTTTACGATTATTTGTATGATTTTGACCACTTGTATATCTCTGAATTATTGTACATTAGGAAGTCCCATTTCAAATAAAGTTCGTATATACATACAGATTATTGATAGGTATATTTTCCGCTTCAAAAGTAGAGAAAACTCAAAATGAATGTTCATATGTACCTACCTCCTCAAAAAACATTGTTGTTATTGAATTACTTGAATACAAATTTAGGATTCGGTGACTCAATAAATAAAAATGTTTACAAATATGTTTTTCAATCTCAACCTTCCCTTTATAGATATTTCAGGCAATTATCGAAAGCCTCATTCAAGTCATGTGAAGGTGTTGCATTTGATTGCTCTCGTTTCGGACATCCATCGTCTTAATGTAGTTGAAAAGGTTTTCACGACGTTTCAAATGTTTGTATCTGGAATCATCTTCAGGTGAATACAGTATTCACCTGAAGTCGAAACGTCGTGGAAACCTTTTCAAATACATTTGGACGATAGTCGTCCAAAAAGAGAGTAATAAGTTACCACATCGTCTACAACCTTCAAACAAAGGGTGTTGTAGTTTATTAAAAGTAAAAATTGGAAATATCGTGATATTTATCGAAATTGTACTATATAAAAATATTAATATATATTGTGTCTTTTTTATGATTGGCATTAAATTAAGAGTAATCAACTGAATCAGTAAAACAACGAATAAACAAACATTTATTTATTGACAAAAACAACTAAAAATGCTTAGTAAGAGATGAAGTTGTCATAAAATCAATTATAAAATTAAATAAAAATAGTATTCTTATCAAACACTAACAGTATGCAAGAGGCTAGTCGTCCAATCAATTTTTCGAGCTTCCAAATCTGTGCGCGACATGGCCTCTAATATAGCACCAATATGACTGCATACTTCACTGTTTCCGGCCATACAAGTACAGTGAGCAGTACAAATGCTTCCATCCTTTGGAATTATGTACCAAACATCTGAAGGTTTTTCAATTTGCCTTTTGTGAATACTTGACCCGAAAAAAAGTTATGTTGAATAGAAAGAACTATTATGAAAGTTGAGAAGTAATATTCTTAAATATAAAATCAATGTATCTTATAATAAACAAATGTGGCGATAAATATAATAATTCACTTCGATGACTCAAGATTTGCAACTGTACGTTAGAAAAAACCTGCCGCCTACGAAAAAACATGCCTACTAGACTAACTAAAATATATGAATGATTCTGAGTCTTTGTTCTCACCTTCACAATGAAGCCAGATTCAAAATATGTATGGATTCTAAACTTGTATTGGGCTCCATCTGCATTTGGTAAAGCTATGAGTGAAAACCAAATATAAATATTATCCATATTCGTAACAGGAGGGGCACCAACAATTGAACAATTCAGTTCAGATATATTCAGTGTAAAAGGATCTAAATCACTTATCAAACCCAACTCCATTTAAACCTGTAACAAATACATTAATAAAAATGTGAACAGAAGATGGGGATGTATTTTCAAGTATACCGTTCACCGAAGCCTCTGCTTTCCAACAATAGTGTCTTCAGGTAATCACTCTCCACCTCGGACATTATTAATCAACAACACAAAAGCTCCGAAAATAACCAAAAATACACTTTTACTAGCCAAAAGAGCACACTAACAATGATGTTCTTATGGCGATTATCAGTTTGTGTGCCAACAACCGCCATATTGGGTCTCGTGGTATGGGTTGCCTAATTAGGTTATTAGAAATAGGTTATGATGTCATAACCTCCTAGAACCGGATTTGCAGAGAATTTTTTTTTACACATTTTCAATTAGAATGCAAAAAACCCAAAATGATAAAATTACAGAAATTGTTGCTAAGTTAAACGAGATAAATATGATCGTGATTTTCCACCAAAGAAATATTGTCTTCACTGTTTCCACCCCATGCGGGTTCGACTCCAGCAGCCGGTAAAAAATGCCCCAAGAGTGGTTTCGGATCTCACTGTAAAAGGTAAGGCCCCCGAGATCTTAACTCGTACAAATTTTTACTAACTTCTGAAGGTTGGTGAAACGACTAAGAAAGCGGTGAAAAACCAAAAATATGTATGTAATGACTTACATATGAATAAAAATGAACTAACTCCTTGTTTGATTGAATCTTGAAGAGGTTATAATGTATGAAAAACTTTAATGATAAAGGTGCTTATTTTAGTTAGAAAACCGGCCCTTCTTAACATTTACTGCTTACATTGCATCTTTCATTTTCTTACCAATATCTATAGGCCTTTTGATAGAGATTCATGAGCTCCACAACTTTTATTCGAAAAGTTATCCTCTAAGATGTACACACAAATAAATCATATAGTATTCGATTTTTACTCGACCGGCCCCTTCGAGTAATGTAATCGTGCGAAAAAAAATCGAGATATTGTCGGAAATATCCGTTTTGAGGTCCCTCGAGACGATTAAGACCATTTCCAGAGTGACTGTCTGTCTGTGTTTGTGTCTGTATTCTTCCACGATAAGTGCCGAACCGTTTGACCAATCAATGAAATTTGGTATGAAGATACAATTTCTGCCCCGACCATCAGTTTTTGACTGTCATCTGTCAAACGGATGTGTCACAATTAAAGAATGTCTGTCTGTCTGTCAAAAATTGAAAAATGTCTAAATCCAAAACTTTGCTATTTAATTATTCAAAATCTTTTCGATGGATTAGAACTGAATTCGGCAGGGAGCAACATAACAAAAAAATCAAATTAAGTCTGCAGTGCTTTCCACCGTTTCCCAGTCTGGACGTTACCATCCGAGACAGCCGTTCACCCGGGCTTTGACTAGAACGACCCGCGTCTGGTGCAGGACCGCTCAGTTGACTGAAATATCTCTCTTGGTCAATTGACTGGTAAATTGACCGATCAAATTGACTTCGTACAGTCCTAAAAATGTTTCTATAATGTTTTATTTCAAAATAACCCCATTCTTCCGAGGCCCGTGCCGGTCAATTTCTGGGGTGTCACACAGCTGGTTTTTTTCGTCGAAGAGAACATCATTGTCTTTCAACATTTATCGAATTCAAAGTTAAACTATATGAATACATATTAGTTATCATTTTTCTAAGGCCCGGTATTTTCATCTCCGGTTATACTACAGGAATGAATTAACCAATGGTTAGAATGTGCTTCTGCTTATCAATAAACGAAAGCATAATCTAACCGTTGGTTAATTTATTCCTAGTATAACCGGAGGTGAAAATACCGGACCTAAGTGATATTGAGGTAACCCAAGTAAGTTTGGCTTCAAGGAAGGCAAATCAACCGAAGATGCTATAGTAGAACTCACGAATTATATTTATAGAGCCTAAGATTAAACTATGCCCTGTTGTTTTCATAGACTTAGCAAAGGCATTTGATACCGTAAGTCATGAAATATTGCTATTGATACTCGAAAATATAACTGCCTAGAATAATTTAAAAGTCACCTGGGAAAACGCCAACAGTATACCGAATAATATTAGGTATGATCGCTTCTTGCAATTATTCAGAAAAATAGTGAAAATAAAGTGAAAGTGTGTGGTATCAAATTATTCGTAAGAAAATGATCTTTAACAAAAAGCCGACGAGCCACCCCCTTTCCATTTGAAAAATCAAATTAACTGAAAAAATTAATATTTGCGACTTTTCTAAATAATTCTTAAAACGACTGTGAAGTCATAAGCCTCAAAGTAGTATTTTTTCCATGTTACTTGATCAAGAATGAAGCGATTTACACGATCCATGGCAATCTAGATCGAAAAATTTAAATTGAAATAAAAATGACTTTATTTGTCAAATATTGACAAGTGAGGTGTTGTTGGATTAAGAATGTCATTCTCGATCGAAATAATTAAAAATATATAGGAAATCGAAAGTTGGGATCATTTCCGGTCAAACCGGAAGTACGGCAAAGCAAGTAAATATGTCAAAAAAATTAAATTGAACTATAATACACAACCCCTAAATTTCGTTTTTCTATCATCAATAATAAAAAAGTTATAGGGGTGAGCGTCCTTACAGAATCATCCGGTATATTCAATTTTTTTTGCAAATAAACGCACATTGCATTACAAGTACATCACAAGTACTTGTGTGCTGGTTATACTTCTTTCTTTTGGTTTGAGTCAGATTACATGAAAATACTAAGAAGCATTTAGGAGATTTGAATCTTTCTCCAGCTTTTCATCGAAAAAGCTTATACAAAAATAGCAATGCTGTTTTTGTTATCAATGAAAATGTTCAAATTTTTCTGTCACATGATTTGTTATCTTTCATATTTCAGAATAAATAAATAAATAAATTCTGAAATCTACTATCCGACTGGACGCGCAATCGGTTTATTTAATTTTATAGCGGGGTTAAGTAAAATTTCATAATAACACGTTACGAAAAAAAATATTAGCCTCGTTCCGTTCGTTCGCTAGTTTTGGCAAATATTACATTCCTTTCAAATAATAGTTATTTGTTTTACTAGGCAGCAAAGTAGCAGATTGACTGCCGCGGCTGATAGTTCATAGCCGAGCGTAGAAAGGCTAAGAATTCAGCTAAGGCAGTCAATCTACTTTGCTGCCGAGTTGAACATATAATTTTTTCTCCGATTGTTTATAATGATATATGTAGGATATTGTATTTGCAAATTATTACAATTCCCATAATCTTTTTATTTTTCCTGTATTGATAAATTAAAACAAAATTTGATAGAAATCGCAATTGTTGGAATGGTTGGTTGCTATGGAAACGTATATGTCCATAATGATTATAATTTGACATCGTATGAAATTTCTGACAGTTTTGTGGAAAAATTTTGGTATATTCATATTATGGACAGTGATAGCGACTTAGAAGTATTCACCCTCCAGAAATAAGGGAGGTGGCAAAAAATATTGAGTTAAATTTGTTGCCGGAGAAGTCTCGGATGGAATATGATGGAAATTATAAACGATTTATGGATTATTGCATGGAGAAAAATGCGAAGACTTTTTCGGAGAATGTATTACTTGCTTATTTTGCTGGATTATCTAAAACAATGAAGAGTTCTACACACTGTTCTGTATATTCCATGTTGAAGGCAACTATGAATGTTAAAAATGGCGTAGATACCTATAGGACGATAGTTGAAGTTGCGGGCATATTTAAAACGGGCATCCGAAGGCTACAAGGCAAAGAAGTCCCGAGTTTTCGAAAAACAAGATATTACAAACTTTATACTGGAGGCTCCAGATGATGAATATTTATTAGCAAAAGTAAGTTTTAAATAAGATATTTATACGATAAAGTGAAAATACTTATAATCCATTCTTTTAGGTTGTATTGATTTTCGAAATTGCGGGTGCATGTCGCTGCGACGAACTATTGAATTTAAAGTTAGAAAATATTGAAGATATGAACAATAAACTATTGGTATCCCTATTGAACACGAAGACGAAGAATTCGAGGTCTTTCGTAATAATGGAATATTTGATGTTAGAAAATATATAGCTCTTCGGCCTCTGAATTAAAAGAACAATTTTTTTTTTAAATACGTAAAGCAATTTGTTGGTATCCATAAATTTGGTAAAATTCCCCAAGAAATAGCTGTCTATTTAAAGTTGCCAAATGCTAAAGAATATACGGTACAGCCTCCGTAGAAGTTCTGCCACTTTACTTGTAAATTCAGGAGGTGACATAACAATGTTGGAAAGACATGGTGGGTGGAAATCCTCAACTATAGCAGAAGGGTACATTGAGGATTCAATGGCAAGTAAAACCAGTATTTGTAAAAAAGTTTTGACAAATGTAGGAACTACTTATGAGGCGACTCAAACTGGTAATATAGTGAATGTAAAGAGAACGATATCTGAGGAAAGAAAAAGTGGCATATTCATTCAAAATTGTAGTAATTTTACTATCAATGTTAATAACAACTAGAAATATGTTTTTTAAATTTTTGTTGAAAGTATTATGTAATAATTGCTAATGAATGTTTTTTTTTGGCAAAAAATGTCAAATGTTTTATTCCCATTGAGACAGGGCCGATCCTAGCAGGTGTGCAGCGCGTGCACCGCACGCGGGCGGCCGAAGGAGGCGGCCGCATTCAGTTATAACAATCAGCTATTTTTTGAAAGAAGAAAAATGAAACGTTAGTGCTCAGTTGTGTTGTGTGTTGGTCTATTGTCCATTAGTATCTCATCCTACTCTCATCTACACACATTCTACATTTGAGAGCAACATTCATGGCAGAGCCGGCAATGCAGCATAAAAAATTGAAATTTCTGTAAAAAAGAGCCATATTTTTGACACGACTAAGTATGTTTGGTTCCTGTGTGCGGCGCGGCGGCTTATTTATGTACGTATAGTCTTTACGATGTCAGTTGGAACGGCGAAAAAATTTTTAAAGGAGGTACCATCGGCGAAATTTTTGAAAAAAAAGTGCTGCTGTTCGCCGGGCGGCTTTTTTTCAAAGGTTTCGCCGCTGCGGCCTCTTTTGAATTTTTTTTCACCGTGCCAACTTACTTGTAAATACTATATATATCACAGTCGGCACGCGGCTTGCAGGTCAATGGTCAGAAGAAACTTTATTTTAGCGGTTTTCTTTATAGATAAGAAATGGATTGTTTCGACAAAGTTAAAGGGATGCGGCATCGGAATTTTTTTTTGCTACTTCACCATATATATAAACCATTTTTATTTCAAAATGTTCATTTAATTTTGAATTAACATACAATAAGACTGGTCATGAACACAATCAAGTGCAAGTGTAAGTTAATATTGGAAATTAGTGACAAGGTGTTGCTGTTGAGTATCGTTTAAATATTTAAATCAGAACTGTGGTAAGTACCAAAGCTCTTAACTAGATTTATGAACGAATGAAATGTTGTACAGGGTGTTTCTAATTAGATAAAAAAAGTGGGCAATTTTAAACTAATTTTGTCGCGATGATTCGTTTTGAAAATAAGTACAAAATGTTTGAAAATTCAAAATTT
Source organism: Gonioctena quinquepunctata (assembly GCA_018342105.1). NCBI lineage: Eukaryota > Metazoa > Arthropoda > Insecta > Coleoptera > Chrysomelidae > Gonioctena > Gonioctena quinquepunctata. Next base: position 150,739 of record JAFIRS010002239.1, on the reverse strand, counting down.
ATTTTCAATTCTTTCAAAATTAATTAGCACAAAATATAATTTTCTTACAAAATTATAGGTTACCAACCGGGGGAGTTTATGAAAATTTAAATTTTTACCCAGATTTTGAAAGAAGGAAGTATCGTGAAAGATATAGACGGTATACAACTGTTTAATGAAATAACTTCATTCAAAGATATTTTTCCAGGTAAGAAACAGCCAATTGAGGTATTAGAAATCATAGTCAAAAATGATCTAATTTCCTGTTTTCCTAATTTTACTCTAACAATAAGATTTTTTTTAACCTTAACTGTTTCTGTGGCTTCAGGAGAAAGAAGTTTCAGCAAATTAAAAATTATTAAAAATGACTTGAGAAATAATAAGACACAAGAAAGGCTTTCAGATTTGGCCATCATCTCTATTGACTCCGAAATCTGTGAAAAAATAGATTTTACGGAAATTATTGATAAATTTGCCACTCAGAAAGCCAGAAAGGTTATTTTATAATTAGGTAATTATAATGATAGGTACCTAGTCTGTAGACTGTAGAACAACTGATTTATATACTTTTCGTTGGTATACGCAATGAGTATATCCAAAATCGTTGTGTGTGAAATAGACGTTATACAGGTAGATGAGTTTAAGAGTTTATAACGTTAACGTTAAATATTAGTCAAAATAAGAAAAAAATCTCTGGAGGGGCGGCACATCTGGTATTTGCACGCGGGCGGCGAATACCCTAGGATCGGCCCTGCATTGAGAATAATTATTTTGCTGCCTAGGCAGGAAAAGTAATACTTTGCTGATTGATATGTGTCTGCAGAATTAATATTTGCTGTCAATCGGAGAGAAAATTAATTTTTTCTTAAACTGAACACGTAAATAACTATTATCGCACATGCACGATGTCATTGAAACCTCGAATTCAGCAAATCAATCAATCAATCAATTTATTCATCATAAAATATACTTATAAATTCAATCACAAGGACCAAAGACAGATGCATGTTTATAACAAGTCACAAATAAACATCAAAACAAAATAAATTAAACATCAAAACAAAATAAATTAAACATCAAAACAAAATAAAAAAAAAATACATACCATTAGATTAAAATATATGATAAAAAATTGAGAAATTCATCTTTGCAGGAACATACTTTTCGGACAATATATCATAAAAAGGTAGAAGACGTGAATGCACAAGAGACAACAAGAGAGACAATCGTATATATAGTATGCTATATTGAATACAAATAAAATCAATTGCATATATCGCGAACATAACACAAATTATACTAAGTACTCATCTATAGTGTAGCAGGCCTTCTGAACTAGCTGCTGTTTCAGTCTTGTTTTGAATATATTTAAATTGAGGGAGCTTTTAATATGCTCATCAAGAGAGTTGTATAATTTACAGCCAGTAAAAAAAAAACTTTTTTGGTACAGCGTAGTCCGGTGATTCTCAGGTTGTAGTTGGCCTTTGAAACGTGTATTATGGTCATGCTTCTCAGTAGTATTCAAAAACGCGTTTTTATTTTTATAGACGTATGTACAAACTTCCAGTATATATAAGCTCACAACAGTTAGGATTTTGAATTTTCTAAAATAATCTCTGCAGCTCGTTCTAGTATCGATACTAGCAAGAATTCTAATCGCATATTTTGAAGTACCAATACTCTATTCACATGTGCAACAATTTCCCCAAATCAAAACTCCATACTTTTATATGGGAATGAAAATTTGCATAGTACAATGACAGTAGTGTGTACTCACTACAGTGGTTCTTCATAAATTTCAGACTATAACAGCTACTCTGTAATTTTTTACACAAACAATCAATATGACAATTCCAGTGAAGTTTCCTATCATAGGTAACCCCCAATAGTTTCACTGATTTACTACTTACTATTTCATCATTGGAACCTTCAAAAAAATTTGATTTCATCAGTCCTGCCATTACCAAAAAGAACAGTTATTGTTTTACGATGATTCAGTTGTAGGTTATTATTGTTGGACCATTTTACAATATTGGCAAATAGCGCTTCAGCAGTAGTTTTCAGCTTATTGAGATCCTTGTCAACAACCAAAATATTCGTGTCATTTGCATAGCAGATAACATGAACATTCTGAACCCTTTGAATATAGAGAATGAGATCGTTAGCAAAAATGTTGAAAAGTAGAGGACCTAAGACAGAACCTTGCGGCACACCTTGCTCTACATCCATTTCCTCAGAGAAAATGTTATTGACTCTTATCATTTGTTTTCTATTACTGAGGTATGACTCGATTAAAGTTAAAGGCAAACCTCTTATTCCATATCTCTCTAATTTGGCAGTGATTAATCGATGATCCACTAGGTCGAAAGCTTTGAGAAATCAATGAAAATACCCAAAGCAAACATTTTTTGTCAATACTTGAAATGATCCGACCGCTGAACTCAGATAGTGCTGTCTCTGTACTTTTGTTACTGCAGAAACCATGTTGGTCGGACGATAAGAGTTTGTACTTAGTAAGTAATTGGTTAACCGATCCCTAATTGCCATCTCAAATAATTTAGAGATACTGCATAACAGGCTTATTGCTCTGTAGTTAACAAAATCATTCGGATCTCCTTTCTTGTAAAGTGGCTGAACTATTGCCAGTTTGAAGTTATCTGGGAAATTTCCTTCCTCAAAACAAAGATTGATTAGGTAATTCAGAGGTTTACTAATCCACGAGCTGCATTTCTTCAATAAATTATTAGAAATATTATCATGGCCAGAGGAGTTGGAAGATTTCAGTCTACTTATTAATGACTCAACTTCAACAATCGTAACGGGTTCTAGATAAAATGATATGTGCGATAAGGAAATATTTGAATCTAAAAAGCTATAGTCACGTTCAAAATTTTTATTGATAGGGTTTGCAAACTGATTAGCACCAATCTGATCTGGTAAAGGATAGTTATTTTGTGTAATAGTTAATTCATTATTTTTATACCTACCTGTTTTCAATTCATTAATCAGTTTCCACATAGCTTTCGTTTTATTTTCCGATCCATGTATTCTCATGTCATTAAATTTAATATTCGCTGCTCTCATGCATTGCAGTATTGTTGCTGCAAGTATTTGCTTATGTCCTTATAAATATTGTTGGTCTTAGCCAAATCGTTGTAAAGACTAACCTGGCGTTTCAGTATTATGATGTCTTCTGTGATCCATTCATTTTTACATGGTTTTCTATGTTCTTAATTGATATTTCACGTAGAGGAAAACATGAATCTAAATAATGAATCATTAAATTCATGAAGTTGTCAGATGCTGCATTCAACCTTCCTTGACTATAAACACTATGCCAAGTTTCAATACTTATGCAATTTAGGAAAGCAATATTATTATTTTGGTCATTGAAAGATCTATGCATTATATGATGTTTTTTATTATGTTCCTCATCAGCCGCTGCTGACGTAGAATGTAATATTTTGATACGTTGAGAAAAGTGGTCAGATAAATGGAGATCGATCACTTCAGCCCTATAAAATTTGAGCTCAGAACTAACTAAGAAATTATCAATGCATGTACTGAAGTTTGTGATACCCTGGTTGGTTCCTTCACAGTTGAGAATAAACTATGGCATCCTAGTACGTCATTCAATAAATGCAGTTGTGACTTTGTAGAAAATCTACGTTAAAGTCACCACCAATAATGACCTGCCTGTTAGCAACTGTTCTCAGGTTCAAAAATTCAGTAAAGCAGTCCAAAAAAATTTTAAAATCTCCTGATGGCGGTCTGTAAACAACGGCTATTACCAAATCTTGTGATAGTCTGCAGCACATTCAAAAATACCTTCCCTGCACACAGAGTCTACATCAACTTTTTGATAGTTAGCCCTGAAATTTTTATTTTTGTACATGGCTACACCGCCATTCTTAGAATTTTTTCTGCATGAGTAGTTTATCAGATTGAAACTGCTCAATAAGTATGTTTTTATTTGAATTTCATTCAACCAATGTTCGGAAATTAGAAGTATATCGCATTTGATATTGTCAAAAACCACGTCAATATTCAAAATTTTATTACTCAAACATTGTATGTTTTGATGAAAAATGTCTAATGTTATAGAAGATGAATTTTCATTTGTATCTAGCAGATGTTGATTGGTACAACTTGAGACAATCGAGGGTATAAAAAAACATCTCCAAATTTCTTATGTAAATGTTTTCATTTTCTTTCCTATTATTATAACAATAATCAGACTGGTAGGCTTGCGAGATAATGAGTGGTTGAGTATGCTTCATTTTGTTCACAAAATCTTTGATGATATCCTTATCGCATATATTTGGCCAGAAAATAACCACATCGTTATAACTAACTAATGAAACGAATGAAATCCGCACACGTTCTTTATCGGAACCCCAATAAAACAAGGCAACGGCGATTTAGACGTAGACGGTCTCGGCATCGCGGGGCGTGCGTCAGGTAGAGCTCCAATAAGGGGGCCCAATCGACGCGGGGGCGTACCGTAAAACGCAACGACCAAAACCCCTCACACACACGAGGAGGTTGCCAGAAATGCACCGTGTACGCAGTCTATGGCATGTTTGCGGTGTTCCGGTCCATCTCTTTTTCGTCCTTAGAACTGTAATTACCGTGATTACCTTACCGAATAACGAGTACTTTGTGACAGAAATTAGAGGTTGGCTCTCATTGAATTATATTAGTGTGCTATAAACATAATGTGGTTCAATTAGACGCGAGACTCCTGTGTGCAACTGGTGTGGAACATTATTCGACGATATGCATTGCACCTACTCCTACCAAGTTCAGGCGCAATCGCCTCACGTTGCGGACGGAGCGGAATATTTAGAGGTAAATTGAATATTTTTCTTCCGACCTCTGACAAAATCAAATAAATGACGAATATTTTACCGTATTTGCTGTAAGAGCCATAATTCTCTTTAATTACCACTTACGCGACGGTGAATTACTGGGACCCAATTCTTGAATTTGCAGGAAAATATTCTCCAGAGAAAATGACGTCATTTTCACTCAATACTGGATTTTGCTACTCTTGACGCTTATTTAAGCAGTTGATTCCTTTAAAAAATGTAGGAATCTAGGAGAAATATAATTCACTGGTGAGATTGATTGACTGAACACGATGCTTTGTTGTTGTTTCTTGAGATTTGATTGTTTTCGTTTGTTCTTTTTGACAAAATCGGGAAAATTGAAAATGCAAGGGAACGTTCATTATCAATAATATGACCAACAGGAGAGAGCAGATTATGCAAGAGCAAAGACGGCCGGTTTTTATATGAGAATTCATTCGGGTGAATGTATTAGTAAATTTGCCTTCCCTCATTATTTTCACTTATAATCTGCCTAGAGCATGAATTATTGCCGGAAATTTTTTGAGTACATGAATTTTCTTTAAAAATTCATGTACGAGACAAATTTCCCGCAATTAAATCAAGCACTTGAAGGATTCGGTGAGAACATTTTATACCGAAATTATATTTGAATAGAAAACATTAAGTAAATATTTATTTTGACGTTATTCACAAATAAATAGAAGGCTGTGTGTAATGGGAGTTTTGGGAGAGATTTTTTTCTGATTTTCCCCGTTCCCTAGTAAAATAAAATATATAATATCAGATAAACTGAAAAGGGAAACATTCTCAATTGGATATTGATAAAAAGATTTTATCGTGGATTTTTCAATCACAGAAAAATCTTTTTATCAATATCCAATTGAGAATGTTTCCCTTTTCAACATGAATACCCCACAAGAGGTTATCTTGCGATGGAAGATAGTGACTAAAGTTTATCTTTCAGTCAGATGATTCCACATCTGATTTTATGAACATCCTGTTCATATTTTCAACAAATCAATCAGTTAAACTATTATGTAAAATTAATTGATTTCATACAATCTTCTTACTAGGTTTCAGGAAAATGTTAATATTGACTAAAAATGAAAGTGGATACGTTCGTATTGCGGGAGATATTTTTATTTTCCCCGTGTCCTAGTAAAATAAAATATAAAATATCAGATAAATTTTTATATAAAATTTATTGTTTTCATACAATTTTCTTACTGGGTTTCAGGGAAATGTCATTATTGATTAAAAATGAAAGTGGATGTTCGTATTACGGGATATTTTTTTTTATTTTTCCCGTGCCCTAGTAAAATAAAATTTATAATATCAGATACATTATTATATGAAAATAATTGATTTCATATAATTTTCTTACTAGGTTTCAGGGAAATGTCAATATTGACTACAGACAAAGGTGATATACAGAAAAAAATATATAACTATACCTATACATATATACTAAATATTTTTCATATTCTTCTAGGTTTAATTCTAAGAAAAATTAATATTGGCGGTAATAATTTGTTTTTCAAATAATTCAGGAAATCGGGATATTTTATTCTTTATTCTAAATAGAATGTTGTTGGCGTATGTTGCCGGTTAAATAAATATTTTGTAAAGTTAGCCATGGATTTGACATTCACTACTCCTGTCAATCAATATTTTATTGTGGCATTATAAGTTCCTCATAACATTGTATACAATCATAAGTTAGTAAAAAAGTGATAATAAAATGAACTTTCAATCGTATGAATTGTGTTCCTTCTGCAAAGAATCACAGCACATTAAAATGTACCATAAAAATGTAAAATATTTAACATACCTAGTGGAAGAATCGGGATTAAATCCTGAGCAAGCAAACTTATTTAAAGAGATTGGCAACATTCTGCGTAATATTGAGCCTTCTTTTGGACACAAATCTAATACTCGAAGAAATAAACTGGTTTCTCAGTATTATTTTTATTTTATGGAACACAGGCATATTGTTAAAAAAAACATCGGTTCTGTGTTTTATTCACCACTTAGGAAAGAGGAGGTAGAAGTGGTATTTTTGAAGAATTTAAAATTAATTAATGATATTATAGAATGTACACCTTAATAAATTGTTGTAATATTTCCAACTCATAAAGTAAGGTAAATAAAAAATATTGTCAATATTATTTCAATATTATTTTTGTCTAATTATATGATAGCTGTCATGTGCCGGGAAATTTCCACTTATTAATTTTACGTCTACATGCTAATGTGGATGAAAAATTTTCAGAAAATTTGCTGGTTACCATAGTAACAATGTCGGAATAAAGCATCTGATTGGTTGAAAATGACTGGTATAAAATATTCAATAATATTTATCTGAAGAGTTTTTTGTTTATCGCCCACAAAATTTCTTGTAGTGATTTCAAAATTCGTATCAGTACGATAATTCTAACCAATAAACCCTCACATTCAAATTCATAATTTACAGGGGTAACAATAAAACCTGTCGTTTTCTGAGAATGTGATTGGTTAAAATATAAATTCCTGCAGAAATCATACTTATATAGTTTCTTTTGGAAACACATTCCTAACTCGTCCAAGAATAACTATTCCTACGATTCATATTTCCCAAGAGAATTTGACAGTATGAAATAATTCTCTGGAGAAAAATTTCCTGCGATTTCAAGAATTGAGCCCCTGTTGTAGAGATCAGCAAGTGATTATATATGGAAAATTGCAATATAAATCTTCCTTACGAATATTAAAAAACATTGTCGTGATTTCACAAAAAAATCCAGACATTTCTTTTTGGGTGAAAGTAAAGGTCCTTCTTAGCTCAGGACAACATTCGTGTTGAAAAGGAATACTTTCTCAATTGAATATCGAATAGAAAGATTTTTCTGTCAATTGAAAAATCCACGATAAAAGTTATATGTCTTGTGACTGTCTAACAGAAAACAACTACTTCCCCGGCCAAAGCCACGCTGGACATTGAACTACATCTGATAGATATTTTTCAGAATAACTCAAAAGAATAAGAGAAATTTAATTAAACAGTTAGTGACTAAATTTGATCTTTCAGTCGCAGATGATTCCTCATCTGATTTTGTGAACATCATTTTCATATTTTCAAACAGAACAGCATTCTTCTTTTCAACTTCAGAAATATCGGTGAAATAAAAAAATCCGATGGCGAATGACGAATATTTTACCGTATTTGCTGTAAGAGCCATCAATTCTCTATTAATTTCCATTTACGCGACGGTGAATTACTGTTGTAGAGATCAGCAAGTGATTATATATGCAAAATCGCGATATAAATCTACCTTATGAATATCGAAAAACATTGTGGTGCTTTCATACAAAATCAAGATATTTCTTTTTGGGTTAAAGTAAAGGTCCTTCTTAGCTTAAGACAACATTCGTGTTGAAAGGTAAAACATTCTCAATTGAATATTGAATAGAAATTTTTCTGTTAATTGAAAAATCCACGATAAAAATGATATGTTTTGTGACTGTCTAACAGAAAACAACTACTTCACCGGCCAAAGCCACGCTGGACATTGAACTACATTTGATAGATATTTTTCAGGATAAGAGTGCATGCTCAGAAATTTAATAGAAAAAATCAAAAGCAGTTAGTGCTAAAGTTTATCTTTCAGTCGCAGATGATTCCACATCTGATTTTATGAACATCCTATTCCTATTTTCGAACAAAACAACATTCTTATTTTCAACTTGAGAAAGATCAATGAAATAAAAAAATCCGATGGCGCATCAATCTGAAGAGGTATATTTCAAAAACTGACAAAGGAATGATGTTCTGACTTGACATACCTTGTAGTTTGTCGCAGATTAGCTTTTCTGAAATATTCTATTCTAGAAATTGAAAGACTCATGAGTTATACAGTCTCCGGCAGTTTTTTTGTCAACAGATGGGAAAAAAGATTATTTCAAATTTCTCAGAAAATTTTATTCTTCATAAAAGTTTATACTTCTGCTCAAACTCAAATTGCACCATCCAACTTCATCTCCATTCGTATACAAGGGAGGTGGAATAATTTGAAAGTAGCTTAGGAGTAAAGAACCTTTATTTTTCAAAATACACCTAAAGTTTATTTGAATAAATGACTTACAATTTGACGAATATTCTAAATTCAGAATCACAGCCTCCTATTCCAAAAACAAGATTTTACTGATTTTTTCCATTTTTTTATTCACCACCCTATGTATTATGAGAATTTGTAATGTCATAGAACACTTATCATTGAATATTACCTGAATGACCATATGAATTAAGTTCCGTCCAACTATCAACTAGAAAATTGCATTAATCGAACTTGGTGCCGATAAAATCTCATTTCTTGTTGCCATTGAGAAAAAAAATATTTTTCATAATTAAGGTATAACAAATGACATCTTTTGACGTTGGTTGCAACACAGTTCGATTGCTTTTGATTAATTTTGAACTTCAGATTCTACTGTCTGATTCACCTAATATGAAAATCATATCAATCAAATCACTCTTTGAAAACAACATTCTGATGAAATTATATCGAAAGTTCAACTTCACGATTCACTAAGATTTCAATACTTATTTGCAGGCAAATATTTTGATCTGTCATTTGCCAGCCTACCTGATTTCCAATAAATATTTTATTCGCTGAAAGGTTGTTTTAGACCGAAAGAATATGGCACAAATTTCGAGATTATTGAAATTACGTACATTTTCAAGAACGTACATGTTGTGGTGTAATTCACAACTTGTTTATCTAGCAACAGGTAATGAATGTGTTACAAACATAACATAATCTCGATCACAGCCGTCAAATATGGATTTCACAGTAGACAAATCATTGATATTATGGCGATGAAATAAAAATAATTGTCATTTTTCGAAAAAAAAAAAAATTAATAAAAACTATAGGACACCTTATAATGTACATAATTGAAACAAGATATCTTTTGTATATTCATAGTTAAATGATTTTTCTTCGAAAAAAGTATTATTGGATTATAGCGAAGAAATATGAATACTTACATTTTTGAAAAAATAGCTGTTTTAAGAAAAACTAGTAAATTTAATACTTGACATTTGTAAGCCTTTGTTGGCGCTTCTTATGGATCGATAATATACAGGGTATTCCATTTAAAATAAGGAAGATTCTGCAAATTTGTATTTACAATATGTGGCAAGCTGTTTTTCATACCCTGTATATCACAGGTCGATTTCAGATTTATCGTTTGAGAGAGTTACCAATGAAGAATATTTGACCAAAAAAAAATATCAATTGGACTTGGCACAACTTTATAATTTCAAATATTCTGCGTGACGAATATTGGAAAAAAAAAACCTGTCATGCTAGAAATCTCGAAAACCGTCAATATTTTCGAAATGAAGATATACATAAAGTATCTTTTATTTTCTAAGTAGAAACCGAAATAGCGATACAAAATAGAGGTTGCCATTTAAAAAAATACAGTTGGGATCCGCCCAGAAATAATTGAAGACCCTGTGTGACCGACAATATTTTTATTTTGTCGAGTTCGAGCAATAAGGTAATATTATAGAAATATAGGATCCTATCTGTTAAAATCCTAAATAGAGATATGGAACACCGCGCCACTGTTGCAGGACCCTGTATATCTTTCTAGCCACCGTGACGCTTTAATACATTTATATCCGCCCCAGCCTTGGCTAACAGCGTTGCCGACGTCCTCCTGAATCAATGCCCTGTATATTTTTCAGGATTGCCTCCTATTGAATGAATGCCCACTCTTTGGTTTATACATTTATCTTTTCTATAACCACTGAAAAATGCCTTTTCTGGGTCGTAGGCTACGATATTGACGGAAAGTTTGTAGGAAATTTTCTTCAATTACAGTAAACACCCTTTTAGCTTCATTTTTGGTCTGGTTGATACTGACAACTAACTGGGATCCCATGTCCTCTACATCTACATAATTTAGATTATAGAGTTCATTTCTTCTTCACCCTCCGTAGATGCCTAGCAGTGCCACAACCTGAAACAATACAAAATATCTATAAACCTTTTTTATATGATGCAAACTGTTATCATGGCGTAGTTTTTACTTTACAATGCTCATCCTCACTAAAAAAATCGTGAATTGGTGGGGGAGTTCAAGAAATATTTATTTTTGCAAAAACATTAAAATTTGGTAATCCTACTTATTAATTTTGAATAATATCTGTTAGATTTTTTTTTAATTAATAATAATAAATACAAAAAATCTTACCTTTACTAACAAAAATGTCTTCGTTGGTGCTTCCTTCATAAATCTGTTGACTATTTTCTTGTTAGTACTTTAGATTGATTTGGTTGGTGACCCACATACTCTTTTTTCAGGAAGGCAATTTGGAGATTATCATTTACCACCGACATGGATTTTACCATATAGTATTTGGCCCACAAAATGTAGAACTATTATTGGATCCTTAACTAAAAATGACCATCACAATTAGGAAAATGTATTTTTTATTATTAATAATGACACTATTTTTTTATTAAAAATAATTACACTTACCACGTCTAATAAGTAGGCCAACATAATATTTTAATTTACTGTTTTCTCTATGTTGGAAGTTTTGTGCAACACCTGTCATATTTTTCTGTTATCTTCCTGAAGACTTGGAAGGGATAAGTTACTCAGTCGCTTCGGATCTTATTTTCAAAATCTCTGCAACCATCCAAAGTATGCCTTGCCTATGTATGTTTATAGATCTAGCTAAAGCATTTGACACTGTTAGTCACCCACTACTTATGGAATCTCTAGAGGATATCGGAATAAGAGGTAAACCCCTCACACTCTTCGAAAGCTATCTTTCGAACATAATCCAATGTGTAAGAGTCCGGGCTGAGTACAGTGATAAGCTTCCCGTGGAGTTTGGGGTACCACAAGGGATCGTTCTGTTCGATATATATCAATAATTTGTTCAAAATTGAGAGCTCTGGAGAAATCATAGGCTTCGCAGACGATACGGCCATCGTTTACAAAGCAGCTACCTGGGGGGAGTTAAAAATGACAGTACAAACCGATATTTCTCGTATCAAACATTGGTTTGATCAGAAGTTGTTAACAATAAATTTGGAGAAACCCCAGTATATACCATTCACATGCTACGAATCCAAGACACCTGATTTTAACTATATAGAAATATATGAAGAAGGATCGATTTCTCATATACTACCATCAAAAAGTGTTAAGTACTTGGGTGTACTCATTGATGACCATTTGAGGTGGGATGTCCATATCAAATACGTGATAAAAAAACTACAATTTATTCTATATAAATTCAGACACCTTTGTCGCACATTACCTCAGAAAGAACTAAAAATTGTGTATTTTGCACTTGTAGATAGTCATCTGAAATACGGCATCTTGGCTTGGGGTGCAGCACTCAGAAAACACATAACACCTTTAGAAATACTACAACGAAGATTCTTGACACTCATATTACATAAAAAATGGGACTACTCAACAGAACTGACTTACGCTGAGTCAGGAGTGTTTGACCTCAGGCAGGAATTCAGTTATAAATGTATGATCAATTATCACATAAGTAAGAAAATCAAAACAAGCAATCATGAATATGACACACGTAGAAAAAAATTACACTTAATTCCCTTCATGACAAAATCTATAGGACAAAGATCAAATGAGTTCTTAGCGCCCAAACTCTACAACAGCATCCCCGATGAACTTAAAAACATGTCAAATAAAACATTTGAAAAAAGTCTAAAAAAATTTGTGCTGACCTGCCCTAGGGCATACGTTCATGGTTTGATAGAAACGAAAACATAATTAAATAAAGTTACATTTCATAAGGTATAAGGATAGGAAAGTATTTTGTTTCCATATCGCATCTCCCGTGCAACCAATCTCCAGATGAAATTGATCCAAATTCAAATATTCTAAAAGTCAATGTTGAATATATCTACTGTTTCTTGCTTCAATTTTAAATTTTGTATTGTGTTCTTTTATAAATTATTCAGTTATTACAGTATATATGTGTGTATTCTTTATTTTTTATATTTTTATATATTTTATATTTATATTCTTAATTGCTACACTGTCTCGGAACAAGTATTTTACTTACCGAGTATATTTACTCATCATATCATTTATTTTAGTATTTAGTATTTGTTACCCATTCTCCATTTCATTAATGCCTGTCGTGTGATATTCAATAGGACGTTCTAGTGGAGTTTTCATTATTTTTATCTTATACTACTTCTATTATAACTTATTGTATTGCTTATATTATTATGTGAGTGAATAAATTTATTATTATATATTATTATTTATTATTTTATCGGTAATTTTTTATCCCGACGGTAAAGTTGACAGAAAATCAACAAAGAAAACAAATTATTTGTTAGCAACCGATTTGAAGATGACTAGATAACAACTTACATTCCCACTTGTTTAAAACTACTGCGAATGTTCACAATTTTTTTTTTTTAATATTACAGTATGAAATAAAACGTACGATTCTCGGCCGTGAAAAGTCATTGAAGTACTCGTCAGAAATTGCAGAGTCGGTTCCTTCGTCGCCTTGTCCGTAAATATCTAGACTTTAATAAGCCATTTCCCGGACCTGTAACGTAAATTACTACTGCTATGGTATTCTCGAAAACTAACTATTCATGAGTTGTGGTGGGAGCCTTGTACACCATATAATGCTGAATTATCCCATCATGAGCAAGCAGGGCAAACCGCAAAAGTACACTCTGATATATGATAAATGACTTATTTGACAACGATCGTTTTTAAGCCCCTGTAGCTAATAACATAATTTGCGTGTGGGTTTTGTCAGAAGTGAGGTCATTTTGTGGCGAAAAACCAACAGAAAATTGCTCGAGAGATCGCAGATGTTTATGTGGGGGACGTTTTACCCCAAGTTAGCGCATATGCCATGTTGGTTTCTGGGCTACGTCTAGATTTCCAGGACCGGCTTCAGTTTCTGTGAGTGTTTTATAAAATAGAAAATCGGTTATAGATGCGCATATGTATGCTTTTTCGATATATTCGTTGCAACAGAAACCTACCCATTCGATGAGGTTTCTTTTACTTTGTTCATATATTCAAAATGACGGAAAAACAGATATTTCTTGGCAGGATATGACATTGCCATATCTGACTACTTCATTTTCCTACTCTTCAAAATTGGTAATTCTACTCCTGTATGTGGATTGTTCCCGCTGCAAATCCTGCATATTATACCATTCAACGATTGTTTTTATTTGACAGTTGAGTTCCTTAAAAAGAATTGCGGGATTGAGTCATTATTCTGAAGATATCGTCAGAGAGTTCATTCTGGAGAAAAAAAAAACGGTCCTATTTATGTATTGTCATCTCATTACTCTTCATATGGAAGTATTTCTATAGATATCCATGACATAGACATTTTTTACTACAATTTCACAGAAGTTCTAATGCCCATACAAATATATATCCCATTAAATTCAAATTCATGTAGCAATGCCCATACAAATATATATCCCGTCAAATTCAAATTCATGTAGCAAAATGTCATATAAGTTTAACGGAGTAAAGTGAAATCGCTTCAGGAGTGAAATAAATACTTAATTTTTCAACAAAGACAATTATTCCATTTGAATCAATTGTTGAAAATACACTTTGATATTCAGCCATGACAAAAAAAATTTTATGTAACAAGTTTTGTTTCTGTTGTTTCAAAAAATGTGTTACAAACTATCTGGGTAGATAGATATTTAGTACTCGTTAAAATAAAATGTTTATTAGATACAGGGCGTTAACCTTTTTGAATATGAATTCTTTAGATATATCAAAAACTAATTTTCAGTGCGATGTTTTATTTTCAACAGTTTTGGTGGGCTGTTTACAAATTTGGATTAAATAATGGTCCTGCTCAAAATTAAATGGGATTTTTGTACGATATTTTTAATAAAAAAATATGAGAACCTTAAGATTTACACATAAAAGTATACTCTTTTATGTCGATTCGATAGGAATAACTGTTTTAGAGAAAATTGTGGTTGAAAAGTTTAATGCATTTTCAAAAAATTATTTGTATACTTCAACTTTATTTGTTTTCAAAACGGCGGCTACTTCGACTAGTCGCAGGCTTATATTTTTTGTAAAACAAATTCATATATAATCTTCAGTAATAAACGCAAAAAAGCTGGAGATGTTTTCACTCCTTACAACCCCTCAGATTCTCTTTAATTCTAAACAAGTTCATTTATGAACTAGATTAAAATCAGCACAGCAGAATATTTACTGCACTAAATTTAAAAAAATCATATAAAATTAAAAAAACACTAAAAAATTGACTCGTTGAAGAAATGTAATTTAAGAATCTTTCGAATAGATTCCTGCACGGAAATGCCTGGTTTTAAAACAAGAATTGCCTTTTTTACTCGGACTTTTTGAAATAACAAATTAACATAGAACTACTGCTAATTTTAGCATGACAAATCTAATTCTACAATTACCATGGTATGAATCTCGATTAATTTTAACTACATAGTAGTAATCATTATTAAGGAAATACAGTTACATTTTTGAAAATGCGTTAAAAATTTCCTTTGATTTTCTAGAAAACAGATTTTTATATACTTAGATATATAAGTACTTTTTTGTGCAAAAAACATTATTTTATATTTGTTTGTCAAAACACAAGAAATCACGTACAAAAATGGGGTAGTTCTCACCCTCTACAACCCTGAGAATCACAGTTATCCTTCAACAGGGCCATTTCTGATGCCATAATTGAAGGAAACGTTTATAAATTAGTTGAAACTCAAAATTTTTGCGCTCTGAATCTCAAAACTGAGAGCTTTCGGTCCTATGTTCTTATTAGGACGAGAAAGTTTTCAACGCCTTTTTGAGTAGTTTCCTATAGATTCTCGATATTTGTCATTATTATTAATATTGTCTCTGCATTTAAGTTGAAATGTAATTCATAAAAATATTAAAACTACATTCACCATAAAAAAATTATAGTCTGTTTTCTTGAAAAATTTCTTCCAATTCGTCCCTGCTCTATAACGTGTGTTCGGTCAGTAAATAACTAAATTAAATTGTAAATGACTTCGCTTTAGGGAAGATTAATTAAAGGTGGGGTGGAAAGTCAAATGCAAATTTTTATGGTTTAATTGTGTTTAACTGCGTCGGAAATTATGGCCATTTCACCAGGAATGATGTTGGCATTTGAAGATATGGCGTAGTTGATAGAGAAGTTATTAGGGTTAATGCTCCCAAAATTGACTGAATTTTTCCACTCAAGGATATGGCCAAAGCTTACCCAATGTTAGTTATTCATCACTCATGAGGTCAACAGATATGAGATGGTTTTGGGATTCCGTCATAAAGTGCTGATTTTTCCATTCGTAATTTGAACTCCATCTCATATTTAATTAATTTCAATACACTTATAATAATAAATGAAATTTACATTCATTGACTAAAAGTAGCCCAATACTTGTAGCAAATTCTAAGGAAATCATGATTCTTTTGTTGATTTTAGCTTGAATATTGAAAAGGGAAACATTCTCAATTGAGTATAGAGTTTTTTCTGTAAATTGAAAAATCCACTATGAAAATGAAGTTAATTTTTGTGAATATCTAACAGAAAACAACTACTTTCCCGTCTAAAGCCACGCTGGGCATTGAACTACATCTGATAGATATTTTGAATATCATAAACCAACAGTCTCTATAACTTATGTTTTACTATAGAGTACTTTACTTCACCTCTTGAAGATCCTGATTTTCATTAGGATCTATCCTTGTATTTCAGTGATATAAGATACTTTTGAAAATTTGCGTTATTAAAATGTATCAGTTATTTATCTCCATCCGTATACGGATCGAGAAAAATGAAATTTGGATGGTGCAATTTGGGTTTGAGCAGAAGCAAAAACTTTTATGAGGAATAAATTTTCTGAGAAATTTAAATACACTTTTTTCCCATTTGTTGCCAAAAATCTGCCGGACACTGTATAAATAAGTCATGTTTCTGTTTTAAATTTTCAAAATTGATTGTGAAAACTGAATGGGTCCCCTTATTCCTTATATAATTACAAAACTTATGCATACCAAAATCATGTTCAGAATTCTTGAGGTAAAAATATACTTATTTGCTATCTGAAATTGTCACAACTAACAAATTCTTTCCACGGTTCCATACATTATGATCGAGGTAAATATACGGAACCCTAATGTCTGTTCGTTTGTCTTTCTGTCAAAGCTGTTTTTTTTATAAGTATTCTGTTGATTCTAGGAATTTTTCTGGTGGGTAGTTACTTGAAAATATTTCAGAATCTATTCGCTCCAAGAATTTGCTAACCAATCGGAATAAATGAGCCTTTTCGATATAATTTCAATCAAATAAAGACTAATTTCGTTTCGTGGTTATCAAAGAATTCAATTTTAGGCAGTAAAAACAAAAAGGGTCATAATTTTTCAGGAATATCCAATTCCAGAAATATTTTATTAAATTAACTAATTCCGTTTAACCGTATTGCATAAATATTCAAATCTCCGATATTTACGGAGATAAAAGTTTTCTTCCACGAATTCCTAATCTCAAACGTATGATTATGAATAAACTATTTATAATTCGAATGTTGTTCTTATTATCTTACAACCGTTGATCTCGAAGTGCGATAGTTATGATGTGTTGACACTACAATGAAATAATTACAGTAATTTTACTACCAACATAATTACTATACCTCTATCAGTAGCATGAAAAAGGAATTACTCGAAAACTCAATAACATTATTCATTTCTTATCTAGGTAATATCAATTCTAATTCAATTTAGCAACGTGTGTATAATGAATACATTCAACTTCGTTTTTCTGTATGACCTCACATGCATATGCCAACTCTGAACACATTACTCAAAATTTCATGAAAAGTGGCTGTAATAACTCGTTCATCTTTCGAAAGTATTCGGCAATACGAGAATGTTATTTGGTCGGTTGACAATGACCCCCCATATTCGGAATATGTTTTTTTGTAAATAACGCTTTTACGTTTGTATATAAAACTGGTAAGAATAACCAACCATCAATTTCCCTTGGATGAATTCTCAAATGAACTTATCATTTGAAGTTCATCCATCAATGTCCTGCAGCTATTTGAGTGTCCACTACGAGCTATGGATAATTTTACACAAAACACTGCACTCTATATCAAATGGTTTTATTGTCTTCAGTTTTCGGACGAGGGGTTGGTTATCTGGTAACTGAAGAGCACCTATATTTGAGAGGAGATCGAGTTGTCCATCTTCTTGATTTCGTTTGACACTATCCTTATTTCTGATAGACCAAAAAGAAAGGAAGATTAGCTCAAAGCCAAAACTGAGAAGTAAGACAGTTTTTCGGTAGAGAATAAATTTCTGATTTAGGGAGTGCTTTTGGATTCAGTTTCTCAACTCTCATTCCATTTAATAATCAATATTTTGTAATGAGAAGTGAAAGAAGCGAGTAAATTATGTCTAAAATTTTATTCTCGCTAGAGTTTATACAGTGCGGTCCATAAGTATGGAATAAATTCATTTTTAGCGTTATTATGTAATTTTAAAAAAACTTGAAACAGGTCGATTTCTATTGTCAATTTAACAATTTACAATACGAAAATATTACCCCCTTCAAATGTTGAAAATGACCACCATTCACTTCTTAACAATAAGCTAGTCGATCTTGAAATTCTCGTACAACATTTTGTAGGACCTCAGGGGTTATGTTGTTAATTTCTTCCGTTATCCTAACTTTTGAATCTGCAATATTGTCTGGTCTATTGAAATATACTTTTGATTTTAAATAACCCCATAAGAAATAATCAGGTATTTTCTTATCTGTTTTGTTAAACGTCAGGAAAAAGTCTTCCAAGACACCAACACATTATTCACAAAACCCACATAAATAATGTAATGTCAATCTAGTAAACTACTGTTATTTTAATATTTATAAGTTGCTGATACACGTCAATGTATGGAAAAATATTTGTGTGTGTTTTTCATTTAACTCTGGTTGTTTATCCGAAACTCAAAAAATAGACATTTTAATTATGATTGGATGCGGTAATAAACCAAGAACTCAAAAGGAAGTTTGTGAAATGTTTAATAATAAATACCCTGGTCAACACATCTCACAGTCAACAGTTAGCAAAATAGAAACAAAATTCCGTGAAACTGGACATGTAAAAATATTCAAAAACCAAGTCGAAATTTTAAATTGGATGAGGAAAAAAGTTAGATGGACTGTTAGCGATTGAGGAAAATTCGCATATGACAAGTAGACAACTTGCCGCCGATAATTAAGTGAGTAAATCATCGATATTGAGAGCTTTACATAAAAAAAATACCATCCTTATAAAGTTCAGGAGTTAAATGAGGATGATCCTGATAGAAGCAACAATTCTGTGATTGATGATGGACAGAATGGAAGCAGATTTGCAGTTCATAAGCAAATGGTTTTTTCTGATGAAGTTACTCTTCATTTAATGAAACGTTAATAGACAAAGCTGTAGATATTGGAGCAGAGAAAATCCTCATTGGATGTGTGAGACTCACACACAATATCCTAAAAAAGGGAACGTTTGGGCTGGTGTCATTAACAACAAAATTATTGGCCCTTATTTTTCTGAAGGCATAGTTAATGGTGAGGTTTATCTAGATTTTTTGATAAACTTTTTACAGCCTACATTAAAAAGACATTTTCCTGATGTTGATGCTAAATGCAATGGATAGATCGATTTAGTACCAACAAGACGGAGCTCCACCGCATTACAAACGTATTGTTGAGATTATTTGAACGAAGTTTTTCCCAATAGGTGGATTGGAAGACATGGAACGATTGAACGGACGCCTAGATCCCCCGATTTGACTCCTCTCGATTACTTCCTATGGGGTTATTTAAAATCAAGAGTATATTTCAATAGACCAGACAATATTGCAGATTTGAAAGTTAGGATAACGGAAGAAATTCACAACATAACCCCTGAGGTCCTACAAAATGGTGTACGAGAATTCCAAGATCTACTTGCTTATTGTCAAGAAGTGAATGGTGGTCATGTTGAACATTTAATTTAATTGTGAAATAAATTGAAAAATAGTTCCTAAAAATTATGTGACATTATTTCCTTCATTCTACGTTTATCTATATCTATATCTGAATTTTAGATTTTCAAAATAATTTTTCTCAGTTATAATTGCACTAAATTTGAAAAACTTAATATTGCCGAACAGAGAATGAAAATTCCTTTCGAACAAAGTGCCACACGACGCCCCTCCTCATTAAACATTTTTGAGAGGGTGTTTTGGGGGCAAGAAGGGAGTAAATTGTTAAATTGACAATAGAAATCGACTCGTTTCAGGTTTTTAAACAAATACATACTAACGCTAAAAATGAATTTTTTCCATACCTATCGACCGCACTGTATATTCAAATTTGTATTGATTTATTTCCATATAAACCACGATTTTTTTTTCGCATATTGATGTTCTATCTCTTATATTTGTCATTTATAAAAAAAATAGTTTGTATAAGTTATTGGAAATTACGAGCACCAAAAAAAATATAATGCTTTTTATATTCTTATGAAGATAAACAGCTTTAATGAGAAACATCAAAACCACTTAACTCGGCTACATATTTATTCTTTAGCGAGATTATTATAATAATCTGCCTTTACTTACCACGCTATGTAACCCGGCAAACATATCATTAAATCAATAATTTCATGGCATTTTCGGTTACAATCAGCTATAAACCAGCGCGTTAAATTAACGAGATGAAAATTTGCTCATTACCAAAGCTGATTCTAGCAGTTACGGGAAAAATAACCCCATTATTCTTTGATATCCACCCAAGAGGAATTCATGTATGAATTAAAGATATAATATTGATTTGTATACACACATACTGGCGTACCACCTTTCACAGGCCCGGACTAGATCATCTGGGGTCTTAGGGAAAGTGCAATATCAAATAATACAAACAATAAATGGATATATGCTCTGTGTATTGTAGAAACATCCATATTATTTTTGATTCATATAAATCTCTGCCAATTATCAGATATGAAGAATTTACAATTTTTAAAATATTTTATTTCACAATAAGAATTATTATTGACACTTTTTTTGGAATTATAACCTTTTACAATCTGAAAACAAAATTAAATGGATCAAGGAATCTAGAAAGTGTGAAGGACAGGAAATAATCATCCACAAGGTGAGTGCCCAGATTACTATAGATTTTGCGGACGCTACAAAAAAATACATTATCGAAAATTCTATAGCAATCGAAATGTTCATGGAATTACGCACAATGAGTTTCATGACGATTTTAAGAGTAATAATAAGCCTTCGAATGAACATATTCAGTCAGACTCTAATAATATTGTTTGTACTATAACAAACATAGAGGTCAATTCGCCGCGGTTGAATGGTTCGAATATATTAAAGAGTGGTGGGAAGTCAAATTAAAGTCAGAATAGATACGAGGGAGTCAGGTGAACATTCTCAACTCCAAAGAGTTTCTAATGCTCGATATAGACTTGAATGAACTTACTACAACGAGTTCGAATATTTCATCAAATTCTGGACATAAAATTGAAGTGATTACTCAAATCACTTTGGACTGTCAGTATAATGATAAAAAATATATTTATTATTCTACGTTTTACGTTCTGTTCATCTTTTCGATATTAGGACTGAGTGCTGCAAACGATTTGAAGTAATCAATTTGGATAATCAACTGCAAGCGGTGTGTTCCGGATAGATGTTAAGAAACTCTCCCAGTGACATTCTATAAAAGTATAAAAATGTTTTTTCAGGAATCGGAAAAGTTTCAAAAACATACAAGATTTCTCCTAGGCAAAATGCTTCAGATCGAAAAATACCACTTGCAATTATGGACAAAGTGAAACAAACACTAGATGTAATGATAGCAGACGGAATCATCGTACCTGTATCCGAACCAACGGACTGGGTTAATCCGATTGTCATTGTACCTAAATCTAATGGATCTTAGGGTATTGAATGTTTATAGTTCCTAGTTTACTAGGAATTCCGAAAAAACTAAGATTGTTGTATTGTTTTCAACTTCCACA
This sequence comes from Gonioctena quinquepunctata, assembly GCA_018342105.1. NCBI lineage: Eukaryota > Metazoa > Arthropoda > Insecta > Coleoptera > Chrysomelidae > Gonioctena > Gonioctena quinquepunctata. Next base: position 128,787 of record JAFIRS010002239.1, on the reverse strand, counting down.
AAGGATCATACAACAAAAGGACATTCTGAGAGTCTGGATTCTAGAATACTAGTCGGCTTCCTCTTATAATAATACAAATAGTTATAAAAGATAACAATAGAACTCTAAAACAATTTTCAACACTCAAAACTCAACAAATTGAAACAAACTGAAGCGCGAGTAGAGCATTCAACTGTTAAATGTGTGTGTACTCCAGTAGCCATCTTGATTTTCTTTTGTCAGCATTTGTCAACATTATTTTTAACTTTTATATGAATATTTCATGGTAAAATTGCATATCTTGTGGAGTTATGATTCCTGCTGGGAAAATTCTAATTCTGTTGAAAAAAATGACACAACTTTGGCGAGCAAAAATTAAATTAGAACTTTTTTTCATTAGTTATTATATTCAGATTTTGATGCTGGGAAAATGGGTCTCAATATTTCCTTTCTCTAATTTACTAAATGTTTTTGCTGAGTGGAGTGCGTCCTATTGAGAGTACAATGATTTCTATATTTTGTAACAATAACTGTTTTATTAATTGATTTCTCCAGAATTATTTCGATTATTATAAAGTCAACCTTATCTAGCGCTTAACTAGTTGTGATGTTAAAACTTTTTAATTCACTCGGCAACATTGAAATCAACTAGATATGTAACTACGACTATTGATTCATCGAAAAGGATTTCAACAGACCCTGAATTGCAACGTGTTGGAGTTCTTCAATGTTGTTGTTTTGTTATAGTAAGCATCAAATACAGAAATAATATTCGAACCCATAGGTAATGAACAATATCGACAGACAACACAAGCAAAGCTAACATATTACGTCCATATAACGCATTTTTCAATGTTTTATACATAACAGTCATTGTGTGAGATTAGGAAGTCATCGATATTTTGTAGGTTAGATGAAAAAAATAAGAAAAACTATTTAGAAATTTAAAAAACCATAAATCTTATTGCAATGATAATTTTAAAATCAACTCTGTCACATGTTTGTTCTGTTTGACAGTAGCCTTAGCGCCCCATAATGTTTTTGTATTGCTGTGAGATATTAACTTGAAAATAGTTTTTTGGGTTTTGGAGTTATTTTTTAAAATAATACATTTCTTATACTTTGTTTGGCAAAAGCAGTATATTTGAAGTATTCATTAAAAGTGACTTTGTCATTTTATAAAAAACGATTAAAATAACTGAGAAAGAATTGAAATTCTTTGAACGATCAGATTTGGAGATAGGAGACGCACCCAAAGAGAATTGATCCATTACCACTCATACTGATAGGGAGCCCATTGTCCAAAGCATGGTGGGTAATGCTGAGTTTTCTTAAATCCTAGTCGAACATCACCATCAGAAGATCGATTGGCTTTTGATTTCAATATGGCAGTTTCTACAGTGCATCAACTTTATAAGGTATGCCTTGTACATGAGCTGTCTGAAGATGAGGAGCCTTGCAATAATGATAAAAATTTCGTAAAATACATAATGAACGGCCATTAATGTCGACGGAAGAATTCTGGGTCACCATTCCTTTGACTGGTCCAAGATATTTGTATTTCCTTCGAAACGACCTCATTCATGCACTTATAACTTCATATCCAGATGTATAGGAACCTAATCGCTAAATAGGGTGGAGGAAATCGATGGAGTGACCAGCCAGACCGCCAGATTTTACAGTCTCAGATTACTTTTTGTAGGGATACCTGAAAAGCGAAGTATAATGAGTAATTTGGGAGATTTAAAAGCGAGAATTCAACGACGTATACCTCCTGAAATTATTGACGATGTTCATAAGAATTCATTTCCCGTTTGTCTTTTGGCAGGCAGTTAAAAGTGCACAATTTGGGCATTTCATTCTGTTGATTTCTTTAATAATAATTGCCATCAAATTTAGTAACTGCAGAATCCTTTACTTGATTTTTTTATGTAAACTATTCTCATATTGTCGTAATAATTAGTCTACCGTATATCAAAAATTGTGCTCTTTCATATTGCCACAAAAAAAAAGCTCCTCTGAGGAGTCATACCTTTCACACGATTCGCCTGTATATACAAATTCAAAAATCTCAATTAAAAAACAAATTTGATGTGTCCGAGAGTTTTTCCCATAATTGTTCCTCGAATTTTTAACGAATTACTTTGAGGAAGCACTGTATTCAGTAATTGATTCAACAATAATGAAACAATTGAAGAGATATGATTTCTTGGTCTTTCGCCTGTTCCTGTTATCGAAAACTGCTGTTGGATAAGGGGTCAACTCATATTGTGAGAATTAACGCAGCTGGTCATTGAATTATTTATGCAAACTCATTCACTGGAAAAGTAATAATGAATCTACTAGCTTTTCCAATATTATTTGTGTCAAGTCAGGACCAACGTTACACTCATCGCTGTCGATAGTCATGCAACTCGATTGATGGAAAGGATAATTATTTGTGAACTACTTTCTCTCTCTCTCTCTCTATATATATATATATATATATATATATATATATATATATATATATATATATATATATATATTATTTATTTATATATAAACAGTGTCCGGCATAAAGTTCGCAGCATATGGAAAACTTTTTTATTATTGATTTCTCAAAAAAAATCATTTGTGATAACAACCTCTGCTTCATCCCAAACCTGAAATGCAAACACCAAAATTGAATTTTATACGACCCTATACGAGATAGAAAAGCATGCATTGTTTTCAAAATAATATGATCCCATCACTTTATTTCTCACGGTAGAATTCAAATTCATTGGGAAATATTGTTCGAAATCGAATGTTGATCCAGGAATTCGAATCCTAGCCACCTATGACCAATTTCATATTTCAACTTTTTTTCCCATTTTTTCCTCATTGCCCTGTACAACATAAGGAATATCATGCTATACGAATGGTATATTGTTAGATATGATGATATGTCTCTCTGGATGTTTTCTCATTTCTCCCTCCCATCGAAAAATCACATTAATTGAATTATGTGACGGAATTTCACAAAACCTTGCTGCAAATAGTGAATAAATCTGAATTGTCTCCAAGGTATGATGCCAGAATGAAAATGAATATATTTTCACGCTACGAATAACATTTTTTAAGACAATCAGGAATTGTAAAATATGACAATGTTTGTATAGTTTTTTTTTTCAATTAAGACATCAGAATGCATCTACAATATTTTATTGAATTTTTTACAGCATTCAACGTACGTAAGGTTTAAATCCACTCGGAAAATGTATTCACGTATAATTTATGAATTTCGAAATAATTTAAGTTGTTACATTCGACTTCGATAGCAATACCCAGCTTCCATAGCTTTGTTCTTTGAATTTTACTGTAAATGATTGAGATACAGAACACAGATCACAGTTGGCTTTGAAAACAAAATCATTTCAAGTTGTAAACAAACTATTTTTGACGCATCAAGAATAACTCACAAATCTGTAGAGTAATTCAGTAGTTTTTCAATTCAAGTGGAGATTGTAATGATACATGGTGACAATTATCATACCACTAGAAACTCTGCCAATATTTGTAATGAAAAACATTCAGGTAAAAATGTTCATAATTCGACAATTACAAGAATTTTGAAACCATTCAGGGAATCTGGATCGGTTTCGAAAAAATACAAAGTGACACATAAACGACCGATAACTGAAAATGTATATTATGCTGTCTACGATTGAGAATCCAATAATGTCTTTATCGCAAAGAGGAGAAAATCTTGGTATATCCGATCGCTCAATGAGAAGAGTTCTAGGTAATGATAAATTCAAACCGTATAAACCTAAATTCATACACACTTTGAAACCGAGAGATCCGGATAATCACTTGAATTTCTGTTTCTAGTTTCAGTCTATGATGGAAGATAATAGACAGTTTTCGAAAAAAAAAAACTTTACAGTGACGAGTCAACCTTCACATCAAATGGTGTAGTCAGCTCCCAGAATTGCATGTGGTGGGCAGATACTGATCCCCATTTTAGGATACAATATAGAGACCAATATCACTTCAAAGTTAATGTCTGGTGCGGAATCCTTAATGACATAATTGTTGGACCAGTATTTTTCAGACAACCACTGAATTCTGCAAGATACTTAAGAATACTGCAGACGTTTCTCTCCGATTATTTGGATGATATTCCTCTGGACATGAGAGCTGGAATGTATTTTCATCAAGACGGTGCATCTGTTCATTCTACGCTAGAAGTGAGAAGGTGGTTAAACGGAACATTTCCGAATCGAAGAATTTGAAGATATTCCAATAACGCTTGGCCCACCCCGTCACCGGACCTCACTCCTTTGGATTTTTTCTTATGGGGATATCTCAAACAGAAGGTATATTCAAAAAGACCATTTCAAAATATCCGTCATTTGGAGAATACTATCAGGGATTGTATTCGGGGAATAGCTCCCCAGATACTAAGAAATGTTCATGATGCAATGCACCGCCGTACTATGCAGTGTATTGAGAATGGAGGACTCCACGTAGAATAAAGCATAGGACATATTTAATTCAATTTTATATTTTTTTTTCAAACTTTTATATATTTTTTTCAAATAACTCGGCGCCATTTCATGCTACTAAAGCGCGATTTACTCAGGATTACATGCTCTACAAAAGTGCCTAATGCGACGTAGCTGTAATCTGCACCTGTAAGATTGTACGGGTCACTAAATCTGATTTTTGTAGAAAATTCTTGTTTTTTCGACGTTACTTTATGAATGACTGGATTAATAGGTTTTTTAAATGTTGTTGTTTTCTTTTCTTTATTACTATTATTATTGTAGATTGCATGTATTCGTTTTATCTGTAAAGTGGCTGGGGTAATACTTTTCTTCCAGAATATTATTGATTTTTATGAATTTACTTTTTCTGAATTTTGGTTGAGAAAAATTTATGCATCATTGAATTTGAATAATATTTGTTTTGTAATCAGGTGCTTTGCAATAGTTTTTGTAACAATTTGATGCATTTGGTTTGATAAACCAGTTTTTGAAAATGTTTCCAGAAAGTTAATTTGTTTTTATGTTTCTTTTTCTATTGTGAATTTCAATCTAGGGTGATATTTATGAAAAAATGCAAGTATTTCATTTTCTTCAACATACTCCATTACCAGATTTGCTAATGTTGCAGCATATTTGGGAGTAGTATTTATTTTCATATTGAAAGTACGTTGAGAAAAAACAAAGTTCACTTCCTTTCGAAAACTCTTACAAGCCATTTTTCTGTTATGATATCTATCGCTAATTTTGTATCTATATTTTATATAAAGAAACTATATCCATTGAGATTATTTTATGATTTTGTGTAACTGTTCTATTGCGAAAAAATTCCACAAACTCTCAAGAGTTTTTCACCTAGTAATGATTTTGAAAAAATTTCTTAGAGGAATTTTGATAAATTATGGCTGATTGAACATTGCTGACAATAGGGCGAAGTGGAATTCCAGTTTTGTATTTGGGCAAGCCTTATATCGTTGTTGATTGAACGTTGTTTATATTAAATTTGTTTTTTATTTCCTGAACTGTTAATTTCGATGTGAACCAATTATTTACTAATTTATTTACTTTGTGGAATTTTCTGTGGGGTTGAATCTCTCTTTTTTATTGTGGTTTGGTCCATTAGATAATGGGATAACGGGATAACGAGATAACGGGAAACGGGATAATGTGAAACAGGATAACGGGAAGCTGGCAAAGCCACAGCTTATGCTAGATGGAACAACACAAAGAGAAACATAGGAAACAATAAACATTCCACACGGACGAAGTCGCGGATACCAGCTAATATATATACATATATATATATATATATATTATATTTGGAGAGAGGTAGTATTTGCTACTATATTCAATATTTCGCATTAACTGATATTGAATCATCATCAGGAAAGAGTGTCTATGAGGTATGTGCATCAATGGTATGAATTAGACGTGTACATTACAAATATATTAAATAACATTCTGAAATGTCAATAGACGTAGTCATCACAATTCCTTAACAATTATTCTTAATTATAAAATTTCTGTTAGCAACAACAACCATATTACTGATGTAAATAAGGAAATCTCACAGCTGTCAACAAACATCAAGCTTAGAGGAAGAAGAAAAGTTATTTAATAAGGTTGACCATTGACATTAGGTACGTACCTAATGTCAACCTCATAAAATAACTTTTCTTCTTCTTCTAAGCTTGATGTTTGTTGACAGCTGTGATATTTCCTTATTTATATTAGTAATATGGTTGTTGTTTCTAACAGAAATTTTATAATTAAGAATAATGGTTAAGGAATTCTGATGACTAGGTACGTCTATTGACATTTAACGAATTGTTTTTTAATATGTTGTAAGTACACGTCTTTTTATACCATCTGATGCACATAACCTCATAGACACTCTTTCCCTGATGATGACAATAAAGTTTGTCGAAATATTGGAATTAGTGTTACACTAGTATACTTCCTGCATGCTGCCTATCCAACTAGCACACATAGCCTGATATATATATTATATAATATATATATAAATATATTATATATATATATATATATATATATATATAATATATTATATATATATATAAATATATGTATATATATATATATATATATATAAATATATGTATATATATCTCCATCTTTAACCATAACCCAGATTATGACAATGTGAATATCTTGGAACATGAATCTAATGTAAAAGAGAGAACTTTTCTCGAAATGACACAAATTTTCAAAGAACCTGATTCAATGAATTCGAGAACGGACATTGATAATCTCAGCATAATCTATTCATATTTACTCAGTCGTTCTCATAATGGGGAGAGACCACAATTCAATACATTAACATAATTGTGTCCCCTGGAAGGGTGGGTATTGAAAAAGTTTTCACTTTGTCAAATTTTTTCATTTTTTCTAATAAACTCATATTTTCTCTGGCAGTCTCCTTATGAGACTTACCTAAATCGTTTCAATTAACATAAGTTGGTACCCTGTAATTATTTGGTGATATTATTTTTCACCACATTGTATGTTGGCAACAGGTCTTAGATCTATTTTTCATACTTGTCATGTGTCAACTTCATATACTTCAATAATCATTAATTTTTCATTGGTCACCATGCCTTTGAATCCAACATGTCCTCCATAAGAGCCCCTTTAATAATCATTAATTTTTCATTGGTCACCACTGCCTCTTGAATCCAACATGTCCTCCATAAGAGCCTCTTTGGAATTTTATACACTTATGTTTAAGTAATCTTGATCAATTTTGATCAAATTTTTAACTATATAGACTTTACCAAGAGTGTTGTCTGTTGTGACATGGTATTTTATAAAATGCTGCAAAGTGAAAGGGATTTTTAACCTCACTTTTGTAAGTATACATATGCCTTTTTGGTTTTTCAAATCTTATAATGTTCAATTTAATTCATTGTAGAGTTCCTGATGAAGAGACAATAAATGACTCGAAAGCTTGAATAGAAAAAAGAGTACACTTTTTTTTCCATACCCCTGTTGACTGCATACCCGAATTTAAAAAGGATTCTTCTTTAACTTAGACAGTCGTCTAACCTTCACAACTTTATATATATATATATATATATATATATATATATATGAATTATGCATCAATTAATTCATAACTACAAGAATAATAATTATCCTTCATGATTTTAAATATAGCACAATCACCGAAACAAAATCACAAAAAAACAACAACAGATGGCAGCACAAACAAAACACAATTACATTTATCAGAGTATATTAAAATTAGAACCATCTCTTCGTGTTGACTTTTGTCCACATGTTAACCCAAAACAACAGTGTTATATGTTAATAAATTTAAAAAAATCCTAAATGACAACCACCCCTGTGTATCAAATTCCAAATAACAAATCCAAGAGTGACAACTGTCATAAACCTTATGAAGACATCTAGCTGTCTATGAATGTTAGTTTTGCGCTGCGATCTGCCATGTAACATGTTTCACAGAACAATTAGCATAATTTATTTTCATAAAGTGGAAAATAAGTGTAAATCAACATGTTTGATAGTAGAACAAATAATGTCAAATTAAAGAGGAAGCAATGAGTGCTCAATCAACTATAACCGCCCAATTGGCCACAAATTTTAAAACAAATAACTTTAAAAAAAAAACACCAAAAAAAATTAAAAAAAGGAAATACCCCTAAAAAAAGCAGCTATTACATATCAACATGAAGAACGTTCATGATTTGTGTTTAAGGTAAGAAAGAGGAAACGAAAAAATATAATGTACACCATGCCATAACCATAACCCCTCCTTTTCAGAAAAAACAAATGTAACTGAAGAAGTTTTGGAGCCCCGAAACGAAACGTATTAAAAATTCAATTATGAATCACTGAATTTTTCTCATTCCCACGAACCAGAAACCCAAGAAAATCCACAGAAGAATATTAAACGTAATGGTTCAAGAACCTACACAATCCAAATATATATAAATATTATTGACCAGCCATTATTCCCCAGGTGATAATAAGAAATAATCGTTTTTTCTAAGCACGTTACCAAACGAAGGGAGGGAAAACACTAAAATGCAGAGGAATTATACAGGAAATCTTGTCTGGGCTTTTCCGATTCGACACGACAGACAAAACCGAAACGATCCAAGTCTATGAAGTCATCCAAAAAAGTCCCGTCAATATCCGGTAATTTCCGTATAGGGATTTTCGCGTTTGCATTTGGATCAGTGATTGGGCGCTGTATAATCTACAAGCAGGGGTGACTGGCAGTATCTGTCGGTATTCACCCCTAGGCTAAAAGCTTATTTAAAATGGTGTATTTCAATTTGAACCCCCCATTTATAGCGAATTAATATTCAATTCGATTTTCAAAGTCATTCGATGTGAAGGCATCAGATTTGCAATAGTTTGACGAGTTTCATTTGTGAAGAGTGTGGAAATATTTGATCGCCAGAAACTGATGATGATAGTTATGAAAACACATTTTTCCACACCAAAGAAGTTTTGGGTTGAAGTGCTCACAGAACAGAATGATATTAGATGAGATGAGATTTATTCACCAACATAAAGAAATATATCAACATTTTTTACAACAAAAGAGGCTACTGAAAATGAAATGACAAAACGTCTTTTACCAACAAATATCTACAGAAAAATTCAATTTCACACACTATATTGTTGGAATAGAATGAATGTTCTACATGATAAAGAAGGCTCCGTATTGGGGAAATATATTGAGAATGAATCAGTTTTCCTACAAAGTAATATTACTCTACATAGGATTGAAGAAAATATTGTTTTTTTTTATATTTCTTTGTTTACAATATTTTAGAAAGTTATATATGTGATAAAGTATTGCGTTTAATTGAATGAAGCATAGCTATAATATTTCATATATACATGGTAACTTTGCTATATCACACACAAGTAATAATTACTAGTAATTGTTACTACAGTGATGATTCTGTTTATTTACTTATATACTGAACTTCATGTAACTGGATTGTATTTCTTTCTTTTTTTGTCAAATGAACATTATTATTATATGTACGTGAATGTACACGAATAAATAATGTTCTTTTACATATGATTTTGCGAATAAAAAATGAATATTCCACTCATTACTACAAGATCACGTATCTTCTGTCGGTCAGGAGTAAAGAAGAATTTTTTCAATTGTTTTTTGAAAAGTGTTAGGGAATGAATATCTTTCAGCTCCGATGGAATATAGTTAAAGAATCTAGGTGCTAGATAAGTAATTTTTTTTGTCCAATAGTTTTTCTACAAAATGGTGTCTTGAATTTGAAATATTTTGGTCTGGTGATGTGAGCATGGTTGTCTATTTCGAACCTTTTTTTGTATTGTCGAAGATTTGTCTCAGATCTAATACTTTGGCTTCTTGGTAAATGAGATTAGATGGGTACGCTCTTCTCCTATGGCGAATTAGTTTGACCTTTTTCGTATAACTTCCAGCTTTTCAATATATTGTAGAGACGCACTTCCCCATCCAATAATTCCATATGTCGAGCGAGAAAGCGAGACTCAACGAGAGCGTGATAAAGTAGTTTCAGATGAAATGTATCGAGGGTATTACTCAATATTTTGAATCTGAAAATAAGTGATCTAACCGTTTGGGCGACATTGTTTACATGATGATCCCATCTCGAATGACGATAGATAGTGATTCCGATATTTTATCGTACTAGCTTGTTCGGGAATCAATTCTACATCATCATAATTAATTTTTAGAGATTGGAATTCTGGCAAGTCTGATCTATTACAAGAAAAAGGAAGGTATTTTGTTTTACTGATATTGATGGTCAATAGCTTGTTATCAAACCATTTTTTTCATTTTAATGAAATCTTTTTCTGCTTGAAGTTTAAGTTTCTCCCAGTTCTCCTATATATAGATAATTGCTGTGTCATCAGCAAAAGTTACTATGTTGCCTACAGTTTCAAATGTAAAAAGATTGTCAAATAAATACTTAATAATGAGGGACCCAAAACTGTACCCTGAGGCACACCACAATCTAGAGTGCAACGTTGACTTGATACTTTATCTGTTGACGGTTTGAAAAATAACTTTTCATGAAATTGAATGCCAGCCCTCTGAATACAATTTCATCAAGCGGCTTTACTACCTCAATTTTGGACACGAACCAGTTTCAAATATTTTATTCATCAAATAAGTAAGAGGGTCGGCTATGTATTCCGAAATTTCTTAATTCTTTCAGCTTTATGCCGTCAATTCCAAGTACCTTTTTTTTAATTTGTTATGATCATAGATTTCTTGTTTTTGTCAGTAGGAGCCATGAAAATGTAAAGGGCTTGGATTTCTTTATTGGATTGATGTTGGTTGGTTTCATTTTGAGTGCCAAGTTCCCTAACTATCTGAACGAAATAATGGTTGAAATTTGATTTTTTTCATTACAAACATTTTTTTTTGTTGCATGTCTTTAACTACATTTCAAAGATTTTTTGAACCATTATTGTTGGATCTTATCAATTGTTTATAATAATCAGATTTTGTTATTTTTACGAGCTCATTCAGTTTGTTTCTATAAGTTTTGAATTGTATATTGTTTGGATATTTCATCATAGAATCATACATTTTGTCCCTTTTTTATTGATTCTAGCAGGCTTTTTGTAATCCAACATTTTCTTTTCCTATCATTATGCTTTATTCTGAATTCATTGATGATATTTTCTCCACAAAATAATTACAAATTTCATTGATATTTGTAATATTTATAACAAGAGTCCCATCTTTCTTTCATTAGGATTTTTTTCAAGTTACTATTGTTTCACAATAATCTTTTGAACTAGTTCTACTTTAGTAGGTGACTCAACGAATTGAAGAAGAATAGGGTAATGGTCACTGATAAGTTTTCAAAACAAATGGAGTTGAGCTCTTCTTCTACATGCTCACTTTTGATGTGTTGAGTGGTCTAAGCGTCTAGCTGATTTGAACCCATATTCGAATATAATGTTGAAGTATTCATCGGATATGTCAGTATTTTCATTTATATGAATATTGATATCGCCAACGACAATGTGAATATTGTCTTTTCATACTTCATTGAGTAAAATATTGATTCAGATTAACCAAGAAACATTTTTCGTAAGTGTGGAGATCTGTAAACTGACGTAACGATTATATTTTTTCCTCTATTTCAAATTGTTTTGATAACTCTACATTCACCTATGCAACTAGATCATAATCATATGTGATGTCATTTTTTACATACATGAGAATGCCATCATTTATTCAGTGTACCTTGATTGTAAATCATCTCGTATACTTCCCGAATGAAAAAGAGACAAATCATCTATTTGCCTATTTCCGTGAGGACGATGCATGACACCTGTACTTCGATATGTTGTAACACTTTCAGTTCTCTAGGTTTTTGAAGCATTCTAATTCATGTGGAACAAACTGAATTTTTCACTTTCATTTTGGCGAGCACACTGATTAGATTTTCAATATCCGTAACTGTTTTTTTCGTCGGCATGTAATTATAATCCCTAATGAATTGATCAAATTTCTAATGTCTTGGTGAACTGAAGGATATTGAACTGAGCCGTTTTGAATCCTCTCAGCCACGAATTAAATTGGCCTGATTTTTTTGGGTCAAATAAACTTTTCCGTGGTCATTGAGGAAGTTGATATGTTGTTTTATAATCCTTTTTCATTAGTATTGAAAAATGTCCCAAGTATTATATATAACTGGTATTTCGTCGGATTACTAAAGGGTCTACAAAAACTTCATCAAGCCTAAATCAGACATAGATGTACCCAGCATTTATTGCAGAAAATGTGAGTTCTACCCTTAACATTCCTTGTTTTTCACACCTAGGAGGTATACGATCAGTCTTATCTAGATGAATATCAGTACGGGGTCGCTTTCCACCTGGTTTATGCTGACGACCTCCTCCTATTAGTCTTTGAATGAGCAACTTTTCCAATATAAATGAGACATTCAGGTACTTTTATTCTGAAAGCCAACAAATCCATTCTTTCTTTTACTCCGCAGTTATCATTGGTACATTTGTATTTGGTCTTTCCTTTCTGGCAGCCTTTGTAAATTTTCTCAAATTATTTTTTCTTTCCATTCGCTTTCTAGATGTTACTCCTTCAGATTCTGACTTTTATATTGAATATTAAAATCCTGGTCTTATTTCCAACATCATAATCTTAATTTTCCTCACATCAGTTGAACCCATTTCTCCGTCATTGTGAACGTCATTCTCTTCGGTATCTTCATTGTCTCTTGTATCAACTTCCACTTGTGTTTCGATCTCCCTTCGGTTAATCGTATCCTGGCTAGGTCTAATGGCAGATGTAATAGTCCTGTCCTCCATCAGATCCCCATCTTAATACTAGTCAAGGATACTATATCAATCAGTTCTTAAATATGCTGAGGATTAGTTAAATCGTATCTGTTTTTTTGTTTCCCATTTGGTTCAGAATTTATTTGCTGAAACTAACACATACTATTAGTGATGAAATTCTGAGTATTTTATACAAAGACTCAATTTTTTGAATTATAAATAAGCACCACTTGAAAACGGATCTTGTTCACTATACAGGGCGTTTCTTAATAACATGTTAATATTCAAGGAGGTTAGGTATTCTTCGGTTCATTTTGAGAAAAAACTTCATATTAACATATGTCCTTTTAAACTACAGGGTGCTGAAGTTTTATGAAAATATCTGTTTTTGTGATAACTTCGGTATGACCCAAGATATTTTTATGAAACGTGGTACGCATCTTCTATGCATCAGAAGGCATTCTCTGCTGTACACTGAATCATTTTAAAGAGAAAAGTGATACGCCACAGCTTTTTATCGAAGTAAAAATTATTTTTGAAATCCTAATTTTTTTCTGAGCAAATCTGGTCTGTTGATTTTTTTTCTTTGTTTGACGTACTGTTTTCGCATAAAAAAATATAATTCAATCATTTGCATCTCGCTAGACCACTTACGAGAAAAAATAATGTATGCGGATTTTCAGCGTGGTTTCAAGTAGAATATGGAGGAAGAACAGGAACAGGAAAATTTAATACGAATGTTTTTTTTTTGTCTTTCCTCATAGGTTTAGGCAATGAATAAACCGCACGAATACTGACTTTGTTGCTTATGTTGCTATCTGATGTCTCAGAATATAATAAGGTGCTGGAGGCAAATATGGCCCATCGGGTAATATGGCCCAAAAATCCCTAGCGCAAAATAAAGCATATATCAGCGATCTGACAACGTCAGATAACTGCCTGTTTATGACATGCTGTTATAATTTTTCGGCTATTTTTGAACACTTTTTACGATGAGAACCAAAGTGAACGGTCTGCCCAGTTAAGAAAGGTAAGTGTATGTTGTTAAGTACTCCCGCACGGAATATCTATTCGCTAATGAAACTCTGACGTTCTTTCACCCATTATGTTGTCTGGATGTCTTTTCGGTTAATATGGCCCAATGGAGTGGTGGGTTATATGGCCCTGGGCCTCGGTATGTGTTGGTATCGAGTCTGACGATGAGAAGAGTTGCTGTTGACTCCTGTTTTCATTTTAGTATGATTATTGAGTTTTTTGCGCATAAGAATAATAATCATTCAGTGTTTTAATACTAGTTAGTTTGTTTAAGTTCCTGACTAGTTCAATGAATGTTTCTGTATTTCATTTTGTGAAAACAACTTGAAAAAAATTGAAAGCAGATCAATCTTCCTAACTTTGAAGATGTTCTACTGTGGGCCATATAATCCGGCCATATTGGTAATATGGCCCAAGTGCAGTGCAAATAATTTTTACATATATATCTTCTGAGAATCATTTCTGACCAGGCTAGATTATATACGTATATCAGCCACATACTCACCTATTGTGTTTGTTGGAAACATACTTTATATTATAACTTTCTCGTTTTTTTGAACTGGCTCAACTATATTTTGAGCCATTTTTTCCGACAGATTATAATCATTATGAAAGTGTCAGTTAATTTTTGCATTCTGAATGTCACATATATTTTTGCAATATAGTCATGGATTGATTTCACTCGAGTATAATTTTGAATAGAGTTTTGCAGTGTATCTGTTCTGTGTATCTGAATTTGGTGATCTGGAGTTTGGCGGGAGGCTTCTCTTTTCGGGTCACAACAGGGTTGTTGAAAAAAAATCCTTAACATGTTCAGGTTCATTGAAAAAATATGATTACATTAAGATGGCCATATTTGCCTCCACTGCCTTAGCAATTTTCTTTCATAAACACGAGAAGTACAAAGCGACTATCTAAAATGCGAACAAGTCATTTTTATCGTTGTACCCACATCGTAAGTGCAGATATTATCGTTATTACGAATAAGATCAATACACTGATGTGATGTCGAAAGCTCATCTGACAAATGTTGAGGTCGGTTAGCTCATCATCCCCATCGAAGGCAAGGCGCTTTTTGAAGAACTTTATCTAGTATCTCAGTTGAGGTGCTGCTGTCAGCCGTGGCCGAGACTGACTGGTAATTACGTTTCATCTCGGTCGGCATTAGCGGCGCCTAGTTTACCGAAGTGCATTATCGTCATTATAAAAGTCATCATCATTATCTGGACTGATCATTTCCATCAGGCCTTTTCGACCGCTGCTCGTTGTCTGCTCGCTCTCTTTTTTCTTTGATGTCGATAATGAATCAGTATGTTTTGACAACATTTGTGCGAAATCATCTCTCCATTGGGAAAGTACCGAATCAGAAGATCGTTCCATGTTATATATGAATACAGTGTCCTTCAAAAAGTAGGCATCATATGGAAAAACTTTTAATGATCATTCATTTTGAATGTCAACTTAGGCATTAAGTTTTGCTTCAAACAAGATGAAAAATGGCCTACTCGGACGCTGTCACGTGACTTTCGCTACCTGTCAAAAGTTTTAGTTGTTTCAAAAAATAAAAGTAGTTTAAATTTCAAAAATAAACTGTTCTATTCCAACTTCACATATTGTCTAAATTTGAACGTACTATTGCAACTCTTAGTTTCTGCCATTTTTTTAAATCTACGGAATTTCTGGAATATTAAAAAAATTTATAGTCTAAAAAAACAAAAAAACAAAAATAACGACTAAAAAGTTAAAAAATAATAAGAATAAAGTCACTAACCAAAAAAAATATAAAAATGCGTGGGATGCTTGACCACAGCTATCTTAAGTTTTTTATCGCTAGCTATTAATAAAGGCAAATTCATTACGAAAAGTATGTAAAGAGCACCCCACCGCTTTTTTACATAAGAGGAAATTTTTTAGTCAATGACTTTATTCTTATTATTTCTAACTTTTTAGCTATTTAGCTTGTTTTTTTAAACCCTTATTTCATTTTTACTTTTTAGTTCATATTGCTCCTGAAGCGTGTTTTTGAATTTTCCAACTACAGGAGAAAAAGTTCTCGATTGATTCCTCCACATGGCATTGAAGTTTTTACTGACTTTTGGTGAAAGTATTGGGACCAAATCAGCGCACTCACCAAATCTTTAAAATGTAAATAAGGCATTTTTTTCTGGTGATTTTTGTCATCGGTTTCTAAGACGTGTACAAAATCTGGAAGTGGGTGGAAATTAATTTAAAAAATTCCGTTAGATACATACATACTAGTGAAGCTAATAAAAGCGTGTTGAGAAAAGCATTGAAAAAAGTGTCGTTAACAGCATTGGAGACGTGATGAAACAGTTTTGAAAAAGCGTTGGGAGAATATCGAAGATAGTAGGAATTTTAAAAAAAAATTAAAAAAGTGTTCAAAACAGTTTCGAAAATAACACTGAAAACGTGATCAAACAGTATTTGAATGTGTCTGAAAAATTTAAAAATAACATTGGAAACGCAATGAAACAGTGTTTAAGAAAGTGTTCGAAGAAGTTCCGAAAATATGATTTAGAACACGATAAAGAAGTTAAAAAAAGTGTTGGTAAAAAGTATTCAAAAAGTGTGAAAAATAGCCAGAAATTTAAAAAAAAAAAATTCAAAATAGCATTAAAAACTTAAAAAAATTTTTAAAAAATTTAAAAAATTTTTTAAAAAAACTTTTTAAAAAAAAATTTTAAATTTTTCTATACCTTGATGTATCATGATGATCCTCTATCGGTTATGTTTCAGATATTCGAGTGTGTTGATGTGTGACTACTTCGTGGTCATTTCTTGTGTTTTTTTACTGTTTCAAGTACTGAAATAGTTGTTCGATCGCTGTGACTCATGCTATAATTCTGTAGGTTGAGTTAAGTCATTGAATGATCTTTAAAAAGTCGTTTTCTGAAAAAAACAAAAATTTTGCCATGTATCAGCTTTCTATAAAACAACCCTTCCGTCAGCAAAACTAACTATATTCCTGTCAGATCTTGCGGGAAAAACGTCATTGACATAAATGTTGAATGGAATGGGTCTTAGTACAGTCCTTGGGGTACACCATGACTGTTTCGAATTTACTAAGTATAGTGGCATCAGCAATTTTAACACATTATCATCCATTTTCTGGGTAACTCTTTAATAATGAATTTGGTGTATTTTTAAATCATACCAATCCAAAACTTCGAAAAGTTGAGTGTGGCTACCCGTATAAAACTCCTAATTAATTTTTTGTCTACAGCGGGGGTCGAAAACCGTATTGTTTCTTCGAAAGAACATTGTTATTGTTTACATAACGACAGTTAAATTGAACATACCTTCTTTGGAATTCTGTTTGCTAATTTTGATTTGCTAATTTGATAGTTTATTTTTTTTAATATTTATTTGGTGTCATTTCAATGTAAATTAATGGATATATTTTATTATTCACCTGTTTCTGATATCTTGCTTTAGTTTCGATTACAAGTTATCCAATTATATTTTTATATTGATTAAACATTACCTAAAGTGGGATTATTTTCCATGTTTATATTTATATATATATATATATATTTTTTTTTGAATTAGCGGGTATTCAGTCTGGTCTTATATAAAGAAAAACTCTTCTTTACTTTTCCAAGCTTTCGACAATTTATTTTGTCTTTATCAAGGCTAAAAAACAAGAATGGTTGAAAAAATATCAAATATGAAAAATTGGTATGAACTTTTACATGTAAAATGAGTTATATTAACGAATATAAATGTATAAAATATATCGACATTATGACTTTAAAAATTGTCACACTGACAGACAATTGCAATTTTGTGAGTAGTTGATGTTTCTGTGTTAGGATGTACAGGGGATTCTGTATGCATATTTATTAAAATAAAAGTTCATTTTGAAAGTAAATACGAGTAGATTTTGCTCAGTTGGTCGATGTCAGATCTCTTATTCATGTTATTTACGTCACTATTAATTGCCACCATTTCTAAAAAAAGTCTTTTTGTCAAATTTTGTTCTTGATATATAATTTTTGTGTCATGATAATTCATTATGTGATCTTGGTTCACTACATGATCAGAGAGTGCACAAGAAAGTTTTTGGAGTCTACAGTCACTTTTATGACCAGTGATTCGTGATTTCAATGTTTGACTCGTTTGTCCAATGTAATTTTTATCACAAGTACTACAAGGTATACTATAAACTGAATTATTTTTCATCGGTGCACATTCTCCGTCTTTCAATTTTGTATATATTTTATTTATTGGAAGGATATTTTTCTGTGATATTTTAATATTGAATTCACTTTTGAATACATTAATAATTTTAGGAGACAAATTTTTTATGTATGGTATTGATAAGAACCGAAAACAATACCATTATATTAGATTGGCACATCAAATCTACCAATTCCAGAAAATATATAAATTATTTATCTCACCATCCATATAAAACAAAAATCAATTTCATTTTAGGAATGAAGAGTAGAATACATGAAATAGTACACCCATCTCTTTTAGATAAAAATTTAAAAAAACTATACGAAATATTGAGAGACAATTCGTATCCTCATAGCCTACTCAATAAATTATTATTCAATACAATTTCTAATGAAACTGTCAATACAGATACAAATGTACCAAATTCCAGTAATATAATTACTTTCGGATCAATACCATACATAAAAAATTTGTCTCCTAAAATTATTAATGTATTCAAAAGTGAATTCAATATTAAAATATCACAGAAAAATATCCTTCCAATAAATAAAATATATACAAAATTGAAAGACGGAGAATGTGCACCGATGAAAAATATTCAGTTTATAGTATACCTTGTAGTACTTGTGATAAAAATTACATTGGACAAACGAGTCAAACATTGAAATCACGAATCACTAGTCATAAAAGTGACTGTAGACTCCAAAAACGTTCTTGTGCACTCTCTGATCATGTAGTGAACCAAGATCTCATAATGAATTATCATGACACAAAAATTATATATCAAGAACAAAATTTGACAAAAAGACTTTTTTTAGAAATGGTGGCAATTAATAGTGACGTAAATAACATGAATAAGAGATCTGACATCGACCAACTGAGCAAAATCTACTCGTATTTACTTTCAAAATGAACTTTTATTTTAATAAATATGCATACAGAATCCCCTGTACATCCTAACACAGAAACATCAACTACTCACAAAATTGCAATTGTCTGTCAGTGTGACAATTTTTAAAGTCATAATGTCGATATATTTTATACATTTATATTCGTTAATATAACTCATTTTACATGTAAGTTCATACCAATTTTTCATATTTGATATTTTTTCAACCATTCTTGTTTTTTAGCCTTGAGAAAGACAAAATAAATTGTCGAAAGCTTGGAAAAGTAAAGAAGAGTTTTTCTTTATATAAGACCAGACTGAATACCCGCTAATTCTTCAAAATAATATAAGTACAGTCGATAAAATAATTCACTATATATATAAATGTATATATATATAGCTATATAGCTTTTTTACGACCCATTCAATGTTAATTTTTTTATTATTCCATATTAACCCAATTCATACTTTCATCTGTGATTATTTTTTGTTTCAATGTACTTTTCTCCCTTATTATCTTGTGTACATTTAATATTTTCCAATTGTATCCTTATATTGATTATACATTACCTAAAGTAGGATTATTTTCCATATTTATATATATATATATATATATATATTATTACACACACACACAACATATATATATATATATATATACATATATATATATATATATATATAATATATAGCGTTTCTACGAACCATTCATTGTATTTTATTTATTATTCCATACTCTCCTCTATCACTTTTTTTTGTTTAATATATTTGTTTTCTTTCCTATATTACCACCGACTATACTTGGAGCCTAGGGAAATCTTTCATATCTTTGATGGAAAATATCTGGAGTCCTGATTCTTCTCGGAAAATGGTGGATACTTCACATTTTGTTGCTCCTTCGTTTAATTATAACGTCCCAGCAGATTCGGAAGAGTATCTAAGATACCTTCTCGTAGGTTAACATGAATATTCAAACAAGTCGAGTGCAGAGAATCGTTCATCAAAATTGTGGATACATTTTCCGGCCAGCTGATGTCTATATTAAGATGTACATTTTGTAATTACTGCTCCATTACTTTTGAATCTTTCTGGGTTCTTTCAATTCCTATTCTAGACTTGCCAAATGAAGTGAATTCAACACAATATATTGGGGAGACTTTGACTGACAATGCGAGTCCATACTATAAACAACCATTTCCAAAAATTTTTGTTATACATTTGAAACGTGTTTCTTCAACTGATGGCAGTAAACTGGACAATGTGATTAATTTTCTCTTACAAAATGTAACTTTGGATTCGATGGCTCCCTTGAATTTTCCAAGATTCATTCTCCCATCTCCCAGGGAGCATGTGTCCTTTTCTATATGAGAAAGTTGATAATCTAAATTCTGATGGTGTTGTGGGTTTGTCCGGGTTTTCTTCCAACTGCAACAGCAAATGCGCCATCACTTCGAGTTCCGAACTTCAATCAAGATTTTCATCTTGAAATTATTTTATATTCAACACTTTTGTATTTTTGAATTTATGTTTTCCCAATGTTTTATTCTTGATAAAATATTTATTTAGTAACATTTTAATATTTTCTAATTTTCATTAAGTATATTTTCTTTCTTCTTGATACAATTTTCAAACTATTGATTTGTTGAAAATATGAACAGGATGTTCATAAAATCAGATGTGGAATCATCTGCGACTGAAAGATAAACTTTAGTCACTATCTTCCATCGTCAAGATAACTTCTTGTGGGGTATTCATGTTGAAAAGGGGAACATTCTCAATTGAATATTGAATAGAAATTTTTTTTTGTGAATTGAAAAATCCACGATAAATGAAGTTATTTTTTGTGAATGTCTAACAGAAAACAGCTACTTCCCCGGCTAAGCCACACTGGACATTAACTACATCTGATAATATTCTGAAAAGACCCTAACTCAAAGAAAAAATCTGTAATTGAAAATTTGCATTTTTATTCAGATAGTTATTTGATTTTCTATTCCAGTCTTGATTAAGAACTCATAAAGATGAATGAGGCAAAGAAGAATGTTTTCCAAAAGAGAGTACTCATCAGAAATAATTCGAAACATTGACGCAAGAGAGGCATCTCATTCACTAGGTCTTCAATACATTTTTGTCGACGAAAATCTATTTCACGCTTCCACGATCATCAGGAAGACCGAAAGAAATGGGAAACATATTTTCAAGAAGCAATCTCACTTTGCAAAGATGGAAAAAGTTAGAATCATTTCTTTTGGAGAGACACTTTGAAATTAGTGTTTTTTTACATTAAAAATATATCTATTCAATATTCAATTGACAATGTTTCCCTTTTCAAACTATTGTTAAGAAAAAGTTAGTTACATCTGGTTCATATATTATCAGGTTGTAATGTGAGATGAAACACCTCTTTTTCCTTAACTGGAACTTCGCACTGTATATAAAAGGAATATATTATGTTCTTCCGAGATCAGCGTGTGGGAGACGGCGGGAGAATAATCATCTAGAATTCCAATTGTCAACGCTGTCTTTTCTCAAGCGAATATCCACCATTCAAACTATAGGTACATACCCAATGCGATGGCGATATGATGACATTGTTGATGAAATATTCAAATCAAGAAGGGCGTCACAATAGTCGCGTCTTTCAGTCGGAACTCCTACGCAGACCACGTACGGTCGGCGAGATCAAAGACTCGAAAGTATCACGTACGGCTGGTATTACTGGAATATACAATTTGAAACAACGACCACACACATTTCGCGGATATTTTGGATATGTACTGTGCAGTGCCACTGGCTGAATCATTCCGAGAGAAAAGAACCTGTTCGCGAAAACTGCTAGGAATGCCGGACAGATTCAAAAATTACACTGCAATGAACTGAATCAGATCATATTATTTTTTCGGGATTTTTTCTCCAGCTAAAAGTTAAAAGTAGTTTGTTCACAAAGAACAAATTATATAATGATTTAGCCACGATACGTTATATGCTCTAGGCATACACGGTGATTCAAAAGTACTTTGACAAACTTCAGGAGGTGATTCCTCACAATATTCTAATATGAATTGTCTAAATAAATATATGTCCGAAAATATACAGGGTGTTAAAGTTTTATTTTTATTTTGTTTTTTCCAAATAAGTTTCGAAATACTGACCTTATTTAAACGAAAATTGGTATTGAGAGGTTTTTTGAGCTGTCGAATTCGAACCTGATGTTATTATTGCTCCTACTCGTAGGGGGCGCTCACCTACACGTCTTTCTCTTTTTTGAAGATTCATAACTTTTTTTAGCGTACTTCTAGCACATTTTTCAGTGAAAAAATCAATTCCTCTATCATATTTATGTAAAAAAGCCACCGTTGTTACAAGTCGCTAAAAGCAACCGTTTTCTAGATATTTGGACTTGAAAATTTCAAGTCGATTATATGATAATCGATGCGTGTTGAAGTTATTACCAATATTTTGCATTTTTCACAAGAATGCTTAGGAAATGAATTTGACGTTTAAGTAAGTAATTTTGGTTTTTTGTAGGGGGCGCTACGTATTCTATTTATTTTCACTCGTTTGAAATAGTTATTTTTGTATCAAGGGTGCAAACTCTGTATTTGTTTTTAAAAAAATTGCATGAAATATCAACATTTTATTTCAAAAAATTTTGAATATGTAGAATAAAATAAAATAAAGGAAACTAAATTGTATTCGAATAAATTGTTCAAAGTGTCCACCTTCAGCGAAGATACAGGCATTCAGTCTTCTAGTCATTGAATCTAGTACCCGCTCAAAAATGATGGTGTGTTTCTTATTGTTTCACAGGTGTCTACTATTCGGTTTCTTTGATCTTCCTCGTTCGCTACTGTAGTTTTATAAACTAGTGAATTCAAATGTCCCCAAAAATATAAATCTGGTGGGTTTAGATCTGGGGACCTTGGTGCCCACGCCTGGTTAGGTTCTTCTACACCCCTACCGATCCATCGATTTGGATAGACAGTGTTAAGGAATACCCTGGCTACAACGCTAAAATGGACCAAAGCATAAACCACATGCGGATACGAATTTCTAATGATACATTCTGAAGTAGTCCCGGCAATTCATTTTCTCAAAAGTCTCTGTAAGTTGCGCCATTCAGTCGGAACGGAAGAAAGAAAGGACCTATCAAGTGATTATCAATTATTGCCGCCCATACATTTACAGAAAATTGATACTGATAATGTCTTTCACTAACTGCGTGCGGATTTTCCAGAGCCCAAACATGGTTGTTATGAAAGTTTGTAATAGCATTTCGGGAGAAGTTCGCTTCGTCCGTTAAGAGTACATATCTTAAAAATTGAGGATTTCCAGCCAATTTTCATAGTAATGCGTTGGGGAAAGTCTCGTGGCAAGAGAGTTGTACCTTGAATATGGTATGGATAACTTTATTGATCGTGGATAATTCTCCAAACTGTGGACTGAATAGAATTGAGAGCTTCACAATTATTCTTGTACTTGATTCTGGATTCTCCTCGAGAGCGTTCAAAACAGCTTCTTTCAATTCTGGTGTTCGGACTGCACGTGGTCTTCCAATAATATCTTGCCTAGAAAAATCGAATTAAACGGTTTTCTTCACATAAAGGATTCAATATAAAATTGAACCAGAAAATGGTAGATCTCAGGGAAAAACAACTACTTTCCTGGCAAATACCACGCAGAACGTTGAATGATATTCACCTGAAAATCCATGCATACTTCCATATAATATCAATGGACATTGAATGCAAATGTTTCTTTCTGATAAGCTCGATTATGTTTAATTTATGTCGTGTTCACCTAACAATCCGCATACCGGTTTCAGGCTTCTTGGCCCTCATCAGTACGGAGTAGTCAACCAGCCAAAGGTCCAAAGAACTCTGATGGAATTGAGACACAACGTAAACAAACCATCATCGAGCTTGTAACACCTATAGGTACGCCGGAAAAGATAAACTTTAACTGGCGGTACCTAGTGACAGATTTTCAGGTGAATATCATTCAACGTTCGCGTGGTATTTGCCAGGAAAGTAGTTGTTTTTCACCTGAGATCTACCATTTTCTGGTTCAATTTTATATTGAATCCTTTATGTGAAGAAAACCGTTTAATTCGATTTTTCTATTCATTCCACTTCACATGGCACTTATCTTTCACTATATGCTAGACGGGCTTTCCACTCCTACTGAGATGGAATCTTTTATTTAGAAACCTATCGAGGTGGGAGATTTTCGGAGTGTTTCTTTCTGTCACTAGGTACCGCCAGTTAAAGTTTATCTTTTCCGGCGTACCTATAGGTGTTACAAGCTCGATGATGGTTTGTTTACGTTGTGTCTCACTTCAGCCAGAGTTCTTTGGACCTTTGGCTGGTTGACTACTCCGTACTGATGAGGGCCAAGAAGCCTGAAACCGGTATGCGGATTGTTAGGTGAACACGACATAAATTAAAACATAATCGAGCTTATCAGAAAAAACATTTGCATTCAATGTCCATTGATATTATATGGAAGTATGCATGGATTTTCAGGTGAATATCATTCAACGTTCTGCGTGGTATTTGCCAGGAAAGTAGTTGTTTTTCACCTGAGATCTACCATTTTCTGGTTCAATTTTATATTGAATCCTTTATGTAAAGAAAACCGTTTAATTCGATTTTTCTATTCATTCCACTTCACATGGCACTTATCTTTCAATATCTTGCCTGTTCCTTGCCAGGAGGAGACTGGTAAATGTTGGAGCTGAAGGCAGTACTCTATTAGAAAATCGCTCCTGGTAAATACGTCCTGCTTCGCGCGCGTTGCCAACCGCAAGCCAATAAACGAAATGCATATCGGCTTAATGAGCATTATTGTTTAAATATTGCATTTTTTCAAAATAAGTGTTTTAAAACTTACAGAAACGTCAACAAAACAACAAAACATTTAATTGTCACATAATATGTAATTACCAAAACTACTTCCAATTGTGTAACACCCTTTATTTTTGAACCCCAAATTTGAAATATCTTATTCAAATTTAAGAAGGTGAAATCACTCTGCTGATAGGCTGCTCAGGTTGATACGATTAGGCCGTGAGTAATGTTCAATTAATTACTTTTCCTAGTTTCTCAAATTGGGCCACTAAAAAAATTTTACATCAATTAACTTGACTAGTTCAAGAGTTGGGCGCCAGGCTTGCTAAAGACAAAAGCCAATTAAAAACAAAAGTTTACTAAATAAATGTCACCTAGCGTGTATGGGAAAGCAAATAAATATGCAGGAAATCAACTTAACAAATTTATTCCATACTAATCATAACATTGACTGGATAGTATGAATTGATAAAAAAACTTTGAACAATGTTGCTTGAAAAGTAGGAAAAAATTCAATGGAAAAATTGAAAAATGACATGTACATTGAAAATTTTGACTCCAATAAAATTTGAACATTCACAAATATGTAAGATTCCTCTAGAAGATGGTGATACGGTATATACCTGCGGAGGTCTTCAATGGAGGGAGATGTAGAAGGCTGGTTTTGACGAAGATGGTCTCAGCGGTAGTACGACAAATCTGGTCTCAGCGGTGCGACGACGAATCTGTTCTAGGGTGGGTATCTGTTGGTTTTAGACCCCCTTGTTGGCGTGAATTGGTTTTACCTTCACGGACCAGGCTGAATTTGATGAGCTATATGACCTCCTAGAGTACCAGTCCTTCTGTCTCAGTAGGTGGCTTCACTCCGTGGTATATATCATGCGAAGAAGATGATAGGAATCAAAATTTGTACCAACTGGGGGAGAACGAAGGGTATCCTTCGAACCTCAAGTGTTTATGATTCAAATTTTAATCTAGAGTCAAATTCAAATTCATTTCCTAAGCATTCTTGTGAAAAATGCAAAATAATGGTAATAACTTCAACACACATCGATGATCAAATAATCGACTTAAAATTTTCAAGTCCAAATATCTAGAAAACGGTTGCTTATAGCGACTTGCAACTGGGGTAGCTTTTTACGAGATATGATAGAGAAATTGATTTTTTCACTGAAAAATGTGCTAGAAGTACGCTAAAAAAAGTTATGAATCTTCAAAAAAGAGAAAGACATGTAGGTGGCGTCCCCTACGAGTAAGAGCAATCAGGTTCGAATTCGACACCTCAAAAAACCTCTCAATACCAATTTTTGTTCAATTAAGGTCAGTATTTCGAAAGTTATTTGAAAATACCTAATATGAAAATAAAACTTTAACACCCTGTATCTTGGAAACGAAGCGTTTCCGGACATATATTTAGTTAGACAATTCATATAAGAATATTATGAGGAATCACCTACTGAAGTTTGTCAAAGTACTTTTGAATCACCCTGTATAAAGATTCTAATAAGTCAAAAACGTATCCCACCCAATGAACAATTTTAGATTTATAGCTGCTCGCAAGGCGTTCTAAAATCACTGGTAGCCAGGATAAATGTGTTTTTCAAATTCCATAAAACTTTTATGAAACTGCCATAAGTCTTCGAGAAAGTTCTATGGACTATTCTTCAATATCATCACAAAACCGTTTTTCCACCTTAAAAAGTCTTTAAAACGATAATAAAACCAAATCATGAGATGTTCTTTGTAAATTCGGGCGATACAAATCTGGTCACATGAGCCAGGTAATAAGAATTTTTAGGCATGAAACTGGTCGCAGGTCCAAGAAACTACCTGAATACACATAATGAAACTGGACAAATTTTAATAACGTACAGAAATTTATTTATAAGAACTTATTTTATTTTAGCACAATATATGTGGAAAACAGTTTTCGACAAAATTGAGAGTGCTGATTTTATGAGATCTTGTAAAATATTCTTCGAATAGCATTTTCTGCTTAGAGTATTTCTTGATTTTGAAGGAATATTGATACTATTACATTTGATATAAACCTCATTTTGAAATTTCGATAAAACTGTCATGAAATCGAAAATTTATGGAGGACAATAACTATTACATTTGATATAAACCTCATTTTGATATTTCGTTCAAACTGTCATAAAATCGAAAATTGATGGGAAACAATAATGAAATAAATTGTTAAAGTGTGAATGACTCGCCCGCGTTTGTTGTTTCGTTCAATTTGGCGCTAGCATCGGCCCAAATATTTGGAGGGAATTTAGATTCTTCTGCAATATAATGATCAGTTGGATAGTCGCGCATCATTTGGCCTCAGTTTCATCAAATCAAAAAAGTCACTTACAATATTCGTGTCTAGGAGAACCATGTCAAAAAACAATCGCAACCAATTTCCGATATCAGAACTTTTGTCTTGTATTCACAAGATGAGCCAAAATTATGAATTTTGCTCCTCAATTTTGTTACTCAATACAAGTTGTAGGCTTGTGAATAGTAGCCTCGACATCTAATACAATTTTTCTGGGTTGAACAATGCAAATTTACGAAGGCGTGGAATTGGTGCCACACTTTTTTTATTTTAGAATTCCGACTTGTAAGTTGGAGTTCCGACTTGTCATCTCGGAATTCCGACTTGTAAGTCGGAAATTCCGACTTGTATCTCGGAATTCTGGCATAGAGGTCAGAACAATGAAAAAACATTGAAAAAATGAGATTATTATAACATAACATATATAAATATATATATATATATATATATATATATATATATATATAGAAGAAGGGTAGTCTCGTGACTGGACTAGTTGAAAATAACTATGAATTTGAAATAAACTTAGTAGAAAGGATATTCTTTGAGGTTGCAGTCAAATTTAATGGCCAGTGAAAAGAGAAAAACTCTTCCTTATTTTGTCAAAATTTCGAAAATGTTTATTTTCATTAACAAGACAGCTGTGAAAAAGAAAAACACAATTTGAAATGCGATTTTAAACAAATTTAAAGAACTTACTGAG
Source organism: Gonioctena quinquepunctata (assembly GCA_018342105.1). NCBI lineage: Eukaryota > Metazoa > Arthropoda > Insecta > Coleoptera > Chrysomelidae > Gonioctena > Gonioctena quinquepunctata. Next base: position 100,964 of record JAFIRS010002239.1, on the reverse strand, counting down.
GTGAGGTTAAGTGAAGACAGCGATCTAATCACCATTGTATGATTGAAGAACTTCTCAAAATCATATCACTATGAAACACTACTAGTAATATAAATAAAAATTAAACAATTGTAAAAGCACATATTGTTTAGGAACATAATTTGAACAATTTAAAATTTGACAGGACAATTACCACATGGTTAAAGCACGTCTGAAAATGGAAATGGTGGATGACAGGAAATGAAAGACAGAAAGTGTCAAGTGTCATATGTCAAAGTCAAACTGTCATGGGAGAAACATGCTCCAAACATGAAAACAAATCTGGTTAAAGGTATGGAAAACAGAGTAGTGTGTTTATCACATCCAACTTTTCATAAGGGATGTTTAAATGAATTAAAAACTATTTTAAAAGAAAATTCATATCCAATTAAATGTATTAATGAATTACTATTCAGTACTGATCGTCAACCTAGCGTTACTATTATTGAACCTGGAAATGCAAATATAAATTTTGAACTGTAACATTAAATTCTCCAATTATAAACTCAATTGTTCAACCTCAACCAGTAGAATCATTTATATATGAAACATTACCGTATGTAAGAGAAATAAATTCTAAACTGATTAACGTGTTTAAATTGGATAAACTACGCATTGCCAACAAAAATATCAAAACTATTGCTAGTCTTTACACTAGAACTAAAGCCCCTTTAACGATCTATGAAAAATCAAATGTCATTTTAGTATTCCTTGCCTTAACTGTGATAAAATTTATATCGGTCAGACGAGTAGGATTTAACAGGCCGCATAGCATCTCATAAGAGTGATTGTAAAATAAAAAAAATCAGTTGTGCATTAGCTGAACATAATATTAACTCTAATCATCTTAGTAATTTCAACAACCCTTCTATTTTAGCAGTAGAGAATAACGATCACAAAAGGAATTCCCTTGAAATGGTTCACATAAAAAATGAATCTAATAGCATGAATAAACGATCTGATATTTCCAACCTGAGTGTTATTTACAATTACGTGTTGAAACTTGATTCTAACTGAAGTTTTGAAAGAAAAAAACTGCTTGATTTTTTGTCTCATTTATCAATTTTCTCAGATATATTGGTACTATTCCTTTTGTTTTGTGGACAAAACACATGTTTCTACCATGACAGTTTGACTTTGACATATGACACTTGACACTTTCTGTCTTTCATTTCCTGTCATCCACCATTTCCATTTCCAGTCATGCTTCAACCATGTGGTAATTGTCTGTCAAATTTTGAAATTGTTTAAATTATGTTCCTAAACAATATGTGCGTTAACAATTGTTTAATTTTTATATATATTTATTACTAGTAGTGTTTCATAGTGATATGATTTTGAAAAGTTCTTCAATCACACAATGGTGATTAGATCGCTGTCTTCACTTAACCTCACCTTAGTAAGTTCTTTAAATTTGTTTGAAATCGCATTTCACAATTGTGTTTTCCTTTTCTTACAGCTTTCTTGATAATGAAAATAAACATTTTCGAAAGCTTGACGAAATAAGAAAGAGTTTTTCTTTTTTCACTGGCCATTAAATTTGACTGCAAGGAATATCCTTTCTACTAAGTTTATTTCAAATTCATAGTTATTTTATATATATATATATATATATATATATATATATATAGTATATAGGGTGTATCAACGATGCGTGGGTTGACGATAGCTGCTTCCCTAATTGAAATGTCTCAATTTGAAGTTGTAGAAAGCAATGGAAGCTATGTTCCAACAATAACGATAAATGTGTGAATTATCAAAGTAAAGTTTTTTAAATGAAATATCCCATACATTTTCTCAAAAATATAGGGTTGTATGGGTTTATACCAGGCTATTCGGAAGTTATGGTGGAATTTATGTCACAAAATGGATTCATTCAACACCAAATATCTCAAAATCAATAATTTGGAATGGATAAGATAATTTCTCCTATTAATATTCTCGAAAATGGTGTATTTTCATTTCCTATCCATAATTTTGCCGAATAGCACTTTTCCCATACACGGGCAACCAAAACTCAGGATCACTTTTTTCTCAGTTTCTTTCAAATGGAACAGCCTGTAAATAAGACCATACCAGAATAGCCCACAGTATGAGTTTGCAGAAAATGGAGTATTTGCCTACTTGATTTCCATCGCAAATGTATCTAATTCTCAAGGAAAGCCTGAAAAAGTCATCATAACAGCAATAACAATTATTTTTATTCAATGTTGAACAGAAGAGGTAACAAAATAAACTTAAACATTTCAAAATATCGTAAATTCACAGCAGATGTTCAAACAATCTTCCATTTTGAGCTATGTACAAATGGAGTCTATCTACAGTGGCTCTTCAGACTTCCATTGAAGTTCTCTAATTCTATTCTTCAGATTGGTGTCGTTAGTTTCTCGCGGTAGACCTCTCCTTTTAACATATCCCCAGCTATATAAATCTAGGAGCATGAGGACTTGGGACTGCCCCTCCAGAAATGTATCATTTCCAATTTCCCTTGTACCTACGTGAAAATTCTCAACAGTTCACGACATCATCGATAAGTTTCATTCTCTTCCATCCACGTTTTGTTTACTTCTTATGCTTAACAGTTCCTGTTTTCACAAATATCTCCTTCGAAAAGCAGCTTCTGTAACATCCACCCGGAATGAAGATCATATTATCAATTATATCAAATCATCTTTCGAGTTAGGGTCCTTTGAGAATATCTTTCAGATGTAGTCAATGTCCAGCGTGGCTTTAGCCGGGGAAGTAGTTGTTTTCTGTTAGACATTCACAAAAAATAACTTCATGCTTATCGTGGATTTTTCAATTCACAGGAACATCTTTCTATTCAAGAATGTTTCCCTTTTCAACATGAATACCCACAAGAGGTTATCTTGGACAATAGAAGATAGTGAATAAAGTTTATCGTCAGTCGCAGATGATTCACATCTGATTTTATGAACATCCTGTTCATATTTTCAACAAATCATCCTTGGAACATTTGAATGTTGTAACAAACTTGACATTCAATTATCAGGAGGTGAATTTGTAGTTGAAATCTAATATTTTTTCGCTTCAACTGTGACTGACTGACAGAAATTGTATATTAGCCAGTAGAATGTATCAGTTCGATATCCTGAATCAAGGTCTACAGTGCTTTTCTTTAATGTGCCCCCCAGCTTTTATTTTTTGAACGGGTCAACTCAAAAAAAAAATATTGAAACTTGGGATAATGAAATTGATGCATGAATACTATATTTTGGAGTAAAATTGACAGATGAAACCTTCAAGATGGCGACTGGGCGCCACCCGGGAAAAAAAATTAAATTGAAAGGGGGGTCTTGTGACACATCCTTTTGAAGCTCCTGACGAATACTTCACAACCCTAGAATATAAAGTCAATATCTTCACCTACTACAAAATGGCGGAAAATTTAATAATTGCCTGAATACATCGACGTTTAACTTCATAATTTGAGGAAAGAAGCTGAGTTCAGTTCAGAAGATGCTCGAAAAGGTTGCCTTGAACTGCTCGAGATAAGAACAGCCTCTCCGATATTTCACGCCGAACATTTTCGAACATAGTAACGTCGATATTTCTACAAATATTTATTATTCTCTGCCGTATATCCAATACTGAAGCAGGTTCAGTTTCGTACACCTTTTGCTTCAAATAGCCCCATAAAAAACTCTACAAGTGTCAAATCTGGCGAGCGGGCTGGCCATTCCGTAGGAAAGTATTATCTTACTTGTCCATAGTAATGTGGTGATGTTCCATCTTGTTGGAACACAATATCCATATCGAATTCATCAGGATTCGCTTCGACGATTTCGGTTATTAGAGGGTCAACAGTATTTTCCAGCATATTCAAATACAGTTCCCTTGTTAAATTTTGTTCAATGAATAGAGAATATTCCTGCCCAGACGTTAATTTTTTCTGGATATTGAGTATGAGTTTCCCGGAAAATGTGAGGGTTGGTGTCACTCCAATAACGGCAATTTTGTCTGTGAACTTTGCCGTTGAGATAAAATGTAGATTCGTCACTGAAACAAATATTGTGGAGATAGGTAGGATGCCTTGCAATGGTTTCCGTCATCATTTCGCAGAATTCTGTTCTTCGATCAGGGTCATCTTCAGTTAACTGGTGTACCATTTTGATTTTGTATGGATGATACTTATTCCTCTCCTGAAGTATTCGTCAGGAGCTTCAAGAGGATGTGTCACAAGACCCCCCTTTCAATTAATTTTTTTTTTCCCAGTTGGCGCCATCTTGAAAGTTTCATCTGTCAATTTTACTCCAAAATATAGTATTCATGCATCAATTTCATTATCCCAAGTTTCAATTTTTTTAGTTGACCCGTTCTAAAAATAAAAGGGGACATTAAAGAAAAGCACTGTATACGACCAGAGAGTTTCCGAAGGGTTAAAGAAAGATTTGAGGAAACAGGCAGTGTACTGAATAACATTGCAACAAATAAAGAAAATGGATTAGCGGTGATGCTTTCAACAGCTCAGAATCCTCATTTGGTACAAGGAAAATTGCAAGAGAGCTGAATATAAGTCATACTTCCGTGAACAGAATATTGATAAAATAAATTCATCCATACGAACTGAATTACATCAAAACTCTATGAAAAGGAGTATGATACCAGAGTTTCCTATTGCGAAAATATATCGAATTTCATTCGCGCGGAACCAAATTTCGTTTTGTGACGAGTCCTCAATTGATAGTATTGGGATGGTAAATAAATATAATTGCCACTACTACTCGACAAAGAATCCTTATTGGGTCAGAGGAGTTGATAACCAAAATAGATGGTCGTTAAATCTCGGGGCATGATTGGGGATCAGGTCATAGGACCATATTTCTTTGATGAGAGAAAAGTGATTACGAGTTTTGGTGGCCCCTGTATGAGAAAAGCACTATTCGGCAAAACAATGGATAGAAAATGGATGGAATTCAGGTGAAAAAATCCTCTTATTCCAAATTATTGATTATCAGATAGATATTTGGAGTTGAATGAATCCATTTTGAGACATAAATTCCACCATAACTTCCTAATCGCCTGTTATTAACCCATAAAACCCAATATTTTTTTGAAACACTCTTTCGAAGGAATTCAATCGAGTGAAAATGTATAGGATATTTCATTTAAAAAACATTACTTTGATGAGTCACACATATATCGAACAACCTGTATGTTGGTAGTTATTTTTGAAACATAGCCTACATTACTTTCTACAACTTCTATTTGAGACATTTTTTCCTATCTCAATTAGGGAAACAGTTACGCATCTTTGATATATATATATATATATATATATATATATATATATATATATATATATATATATATATATGTTATGTTAGGAAGAACCAGTAATATATTTTGAAGATAAAAAAGAAATAATTTCTTCAAAAAAAATCACAAAAATAATAAATACTTAATAGTTAGTAGTTCATGAGAAATTGTTTTACATTTTTTTGAGATTCTATTTCCTTTATGAAGCCTCTGTATAATATTGATGGGTAAAAATATGCAAATACTATAATGCAATCATTTTCATACATTGTCAAAATGATTACAACCTAATTGTAAAATAAAAAAAAGTGTGGCACTTCCACGCCTCCGTACAAATTAAGTAAGAAACACAAATTTCTAACTTGTTGTGAGCACAACTTTTGAGTTATCTTTCAGTAATCAGAATACTAATAGAATATAGTGTCCATTCGATTAACCATACACATCAAAAAGTTGTTCAAAAATATTTGTACACTACTGGAAAGTTCCATCATGTATAAGATTTAGTAGGTACCTACCCTGTCAGGCCCGTACTACCGAGGTTGTTGTTACCACTTTCGTGATTTGAAAATTATGTCTTCCAAAAACTGTTGTCACATTATTGGGAAAAAAATCCACATTTGTTCGGTTGAAGCTAGAAGCTCGTGCTGAGCTAGTTGCCTCTGGTTTTCATTGAGTGTCTTCTTAAAAATCAGCCGGCACACCCATTATCCCGCCAATACTTTAACAGAAATCATAATGCCCGACCCTGAAAACCTCCACATACCAATTTTGAATAGAATCAGATAATAATCACAGAGATCGTGGAACCAGCCGTCATTTAATTTTATAAATTTTGAAACAAAAATCATAATATTCGACCCCAAAAACCCCACATACCAATTTTGAATCGAATCGGACTATAATTACAAAACTCGTCCGCCATCTTGGAGCCGCCATCTTGAATTTGTGAATTTTGACAAAAAATTCATAATCTCCGACCCCGAAAACCTTCACATACCAATTTTGAATACAATCGGAACATAATCACAGAGATCGTCGGCCATCTGGAGCCGCCAATTTGATTTTATGAATTTTGACAAAAAATTCATAATCTTCGACCTCGAAAACCTCCACATACCAATTTTGAATCGAATCGGACCATAAACACAAATCTTGTCCGCCATCTTGGAGCCGCCATTTTGTTTTTTCCCTAACAAAAATTCCATGATGTATTGTCACGGGAACTATGAACACCTGCCAAATTTCACTTGTATCGGACAACTAAGAGTGAGTCAAACTCAACTTGTAAAATTTCAACACACATCGGACAGGTGAAAGTAAATAATAGCTTGTAACTTGTAAAAACATTTCTAGTTGGAAAATAGCCAACGATGGTGACGGCCAAACTATCTTTTGATCGACAATTTTATCTTGGGAAATTTTCTTAGAACATCTTACTAAATATTTGATTTTATAATCAGCTGCAGCTCTCCGAATTGATAATTCCTCCTATTTTACCTTACCCACTGCTGCAAGCATGATATCTGAAGCAACTTCTCTTCGGAATGTCGTTTTTTTTAATTCTACCATTTTCTACCTGAAACAAACAAAAAAACTGCCGGGGTAGGTTAACCATCACCAGGATTTCTATGACAACCAACCCCGAACAGATATTTCAGACAAAAATCGAGCTGGAAAAACAGACATCGAACTAAACGTCAATGTAGATCAGAATAACATTGTGCAACTGTTATAAACTAATAGGAAATAGTTGGCATATTGAATTCATTGAATACAGAGTGAATAATACGAATTAATTATATCATAAATGAATATTACAGCTGCAAAAAATACAACAAAATCCAGAATACTGTCATCAGGAAGAACGTACACCCTACTCATTTTGAGTAAAGGTGAGCGTACTGTGGTTTGAGTATAGACCGCTAGGAAGCAGCCGCGACTGAAAATTGGGACCTGTGACAACCTGCTCCGATCTCCCCTATTGGGCATTATTTATTATTTCTGAAGACATTTTATTGATTATTGGGTCTTCCTATTAAAATCTCATTTTCGAAATTCCAAAATTTTGAATGTATTGTAATTTTAGCCGGCTAAATAATATACTAATTATGAAACTTTTAGTGATTGAAATCTTCTATGCCGAAAAAAAGCTGATTTTATTTTAAATCTATTTCATCTATCTAGATGTTTTAAAAGATACAAATAAAACGTAATTGTCTACAAGACATATAGGTACTCGTTAATAAATTCAAATTAGGTTATTTGCATTAGTTGTCAGAATAATAATTCAAAAACTTGTCGTGCAGGAATATTTACTTTGTGTTTAACCCAAGGGCATCACGAAATAATTCCAAATTTGTTGTTCTTGCAACTGAAGCATGTATAATTTAATTTATTTACAAGTGACTTTCTCTGAGAACAACGTTTTCCAACGACCATGCACAAAGTCATGTCACACATCTAGAAGAAAACCCTATTATGTTCCACTGTATGGTATAATTTTCTTATGATCTTGGTTGGAATAAGATATCTTCTTTAGTAAATTATACTAATAAAAATATATTGTGAGTTTGTTTATACGTTACAATTATTCTTAGTAACTGAACCGATTTTAAAGCTAGGCACTTCCTTAGCATACACTGACCAAACTGTTGAAGATTTGCAAATAATGAATTCACTTTTCACTACCTATATTACTAGAATTCATATTATGAAGTGATAATTAATATACAGGGTGTCCGGAGATGAAACCGACATAACTTATGGGGTTATAGGGACTGCCAATATGATTACAAAATGCCATATACAATTGTCCAAAGCCGCTTCGTTACTGACATACAGAGCGATTTGTAAATTTAGACAAAAAATTCAATTTTTTTTTGGTTTAAATTTGGTACATGAATTGAACTGAAAGGCCTCAACAAGTAGCCCTCTGAACGAAACCAATATCAGGACCGGAATATTCTTTTTTTCCATGATAAGTTCTTGTAAGAATAACTCACCCTGTATGATAATTATAAAAAATCTGGGAACAGATTCGAAATCTACGGAAGAAATCATACAGGAATGTGTTGAAAAACTTTCTGGCACCATATCAGTTATTCCGCAATAAATTATTATTTTAAATTTTTTCACTCAAGAAATTAATTGTCGGATAAAGTACCATCAAAAATGGGTTAATATAATAAATATTTACGAAACCAAGACATAAATATTGTTATTCTCTTTAATTAGTTCATACTAAAATTTTAAAAATACTGTCATAATCCAAAAAACCGAAGAATACATTCGTATCAGTAGCTTACAATTTTTGTCTAAATACAGTAGGCTTGTGTCAAGTGTCAAATCCCGAATTTTATTATGGAAAATTATTAGTTTAGCTAGCTGTCATTAGCGTTAGTTTTGTTGGTGTTCATTCATTATTCTACTGTTTTCAAGTTTAAACTATAGTTCTAAGAGTGTGTTTATGATGCCGTTTCATTTCACTAATGAAGAATACGCAGATATTTATTTATGTATGGGCTTTGCGAAGGAAATGGCCAGTCTGCAAGAAGGGAATACAGACTCGCTATCCTAATCGTCATTCAACATTTGCTAAGGTACTTCAAAGTATTAGGGAAAACATTAAAAGACAATGGTTTGCATCCATACCACAAACAAAGAGTGCAAAAGCTTGAAGAGGGTGATCATGTTCTACGCATATCGTTTTCTAGATGGTGCTTAGCAAGGACCATTAACAGAATTTTATTTACCGACGAGAGCCAATTCACCAGGGATGGAATTAATAATACTAGAAATGTGCATATTTGGGCATAATAAAAACCCACATGCCATTGTTCAGAAAAACTGCCAAAACAGATTTCATGTCATGGAATCCTAAATAATCATTTGATTGGATCTCTCGTATTTGACGGACGGTTAACTGGTGATGTTTACCTAAATTTGTTGGCCAAAACTTTACCGGATCTATTGCAAGGTATAAAAACCCGTGGTATATGGTTTCAGCATGAAGGTGCTGGACCTCACTTTTCAAACCATCTTAATGCCACCTACCCCAACCGATGGATCGGCCGTGGAGGTCCAGTAAATTGGCCACCGCGATCCCCTGATTTAACAACCCTAGACTACTATTTATTGGGGTCATTTAAAATCAGGAGTGTATAATGAAGAAATTAGAAATGGAGAACATTTATTACAGAAAATTACTGTTGCATGTAAAAGTGTTAGAAATAACCCTCAAATAATTCGAAACTCAGTGAATCATCTAGTGGCATGCTCTCAACAATGTATTGGTGCTGGAGGGCTTCACTTTGAAAATGTATTGTAATATTAGTAAAAGTTTTTACGAATTCTTTTTTCGTTATGTTTATTACAAAAAATTATTGTGCGTTGTGTTGTATTTTCATAAAGTCAAATTTATTAGTATACAAATATAATTTACAAAAAATTCAGTCCAGTACTTTTTTAACAAGTTCTTATGCGCTTTTTTAGTAAATTTCGAATCTGCGATCAGATTATTGATCATTGTTATACTAGGTCAGTTTTTCTTACAAGAACTTAACATAAAAAAGACTCATTGCGGAATTTTTTTGGTTTTTTTGGGTTATGAGAGTTTTTATTAAATTTTACTACGAACTAATTAGAGAGAATAACAATATTTATGTCTTGGTTTCGTAAATATTCATTATATTAACCCATTTCTGATAGAGTACTTTATCCGACAATTAATTTCTTGAGAGAAAAAATTATTTATTGCGGAATAACTAAAATGGTGCCAAAAACTTTTCACAAGTTCCTGTAGGATTTTTTCCGTTGATTTCGAATCTGAGCTTAGATTTTTATAATTATTATACAGGGTGAGTTATTCTTACAAGAACTTGACATGGAAAAAAATAATTATTCCGGTCCTGATATTGGTTTCATTCAAAAATCTACTTCTCAAGGCCTTTTAGGTCAATTCATATACCAAATTCAAACCAAATCGGCTGATCCCTGTATTTATTATGGCGGATTGAATTTTTTTCACAAATCACTCTGTATGTCAGTAACGAAGCAGTTTTGGACATTTGCAATCATATTGGCAATCCCTATAACCCCATACGTTTTGTCGTTTCATCTCCGGACACCCTGTATATCAAAATTTCACGATCAATGCTAGCACTGTTTCGTATACCTAGTATTTATATTCATCGCATCATATATCCTAATATTATAGGGAATATCGATATTTTTTTCATAAGCATCGTAGGATCGTATTCATTGGAGAACATACAAATATTTTCATTATTTTTGTTATAAAGTAACTTCGTATAGTATAACATTGATTTGAAAATGAATTTGGAGAAATCTTACAAAAACTCACCTCAACGATGATATTCCTTCCTAATTGAAATGGTTGTATCATGCGTTTTTGGTATTGGGTAACCTGTATTATTCGTATAGATTTCAATTCTCGGAGGTAAAATAAGTTAAAAACTTTCATCCTCCAAATGAGTTGAAAAAAAAATGATAATACGTGTTAAATTTTGGATAGGCAAATTACATGGTAAAAAGAGTTTCTAAAATGACAGTGACAGAAAGCCATCTACTTTTCTAATGATTTTTTCATTTCTCCTGATTGTTATAGACTTTGTTATGCCATATTTAAGAAAGTACAAGTAATATGCTATCACCTACAGTTCTTACGAACTCTAATCCCACGGCATTGATAAAATACAAAAATCTTGTTGAGACAAAATCATTTCAAATCTGACACAATGAAATTAATCTTAGGATAATCCTTCGTCCTTAATATTTCTTGTTACATAAACGATATGCCCAAACAGTTTACATTATATGGTATCAAATGAATTCCTCAATTGTTAACTCAAATGAAACTGACTGTATAGTCACTCAAATGAAACTGACTGCATAGTGACTCAAATGTCGCAATTCATGAAAATAATAGGTGAAGTAATAAATATATCAAACTGTCTTCATCCACGAAATTTCTGGGGTTATACATAGATGGTTTCATTAGTTGGGCGACACATAACTTACGGAAACTTGAAGAATTCACTTATTGAATCATATTTTTATAGCATGACAATGGAAACTCACCAAATTATACTTGTTTGGAACATAGTTATTACATTAAAGCTATCTTTGTATTTACTTTAGAATTTCTTGTAAATATTTATTGTACCAAGGCGTTGTGAATATTATTTTAAATATGATTATCCAGAACTATATAAAAATCAGAACATTAATTCAAAGTACCCACAAAATAAGAAAATCAAGTTTCTTGATAAACCATCCCAAAGCAGCATCATAGTGACGGAAAGGGATACTACAATTTTGACGCGGTGGTTATCACGTAATCACCACTAAATATACCACTATACAGTAAGAATAACTAAAATTTTATATTTTCATGGTTGTAGTCACGTAATTTGCATATATGGCAGCCACTCCACAGTTCCTTAATTTGTTAGTGTCAATTGAGGTGTTTGAAACATTATGGCCACTAAGCAGAATCACCCTAAAGGTTTGCAAACTTGAAAATGGAAAATAAGCGTTGAGGTAACCATCCTGTACCACTTAAATATCACTAAGAAGTCACAACTACTTTCAATATAGTATGATAGTTTCGGTCACGTTTTAGTAACTTCCATCGAACCTTCAATGTGGCAGGCACTTGATTGTGATATGTGGTGATCGTTGCCACGTTCTTGCTAGCTCCATAAGTGATTGCCACAGTTCGCATTCAATAAAAGTCACTACAAAGTTACAATTCCTTTGAAATTCACCATCAAGTGAACGTTGATTGGTCTGCGCGATGACGAAAGTTTTCTCAAATTAATTTTTATATCCTAACTAGTCAGCAAAGACTACCCTTTCATATATATATATATATATACATATACATATACATATACATATATGTATATATATATATATATACATATACATATACATATACATATACATATACATATACATATACATATACATATACATATACATATACATATACATATACATATACATATACATATACATATATAAATAATATATATATATATATATATATATATATATATATATAAACGCAGCTGTGACTTGAAAAAGTATCCTGATAAAGTGCCCATACACAAAGTAATGCGTTTTGTTTGACCAAATAGGTAATCATGGTAATTTCTCCTAGAAATTATCTACCCACATGGATTGTACCTCCTGGATGACAATTTCTTTGAGTATTTCTAAGACCAAATATCTGTCTCATTTTAAGATATTATGTCGAATTTTCAAGATACTAAATCAAAAATAGATAATTCCGAATTTTTAATTGAAAATTTCGAAATACGTAGTCCGAAATAGCTTATTCCGAATAATGAGTTAAATTTCCGATATACTAAGCCAAAATAGCTAATCTGCGTAAAAAGTTGGTAGTTGTGAAAAAATTTGGAGAAAAACTCTACTCGTACACCATAAAGTTATTAAACTTTTATAGGATTAAATGTAATGATTGATTGGATATTAGTATCCAATAAATAGACTGATTATTGGTGAAAAAAGTTAAATTGTGCCTTATCCCACCATTCATCCTTCGACTGACTGAACTCTCATAGAACCCTAAATCAAATATACAAAAACCTCGAATTACATCGAAAATTGGGAATTCAATATTAGATGCCAACGCCAGGTGGCGAGAATTCAAACCAGTCATACGTACCTACATTGTTTGTCTGTTTTCTCAGAGGTTATAACACTTGTGTTTGGAGTTTTTCTTAAAATATTTCCATTTGGTATTATTTTCCAGTTTTTTTGTGTAGTGTTATTCATCTCTAGTGAAGTGGTGTATTTTAATCTTTACGCACAATATCATTTGCGAAATCTCACTTGCTTGCAAAAATTTTTATTTTAGAAGTTTCTGGACAGCTTTAGTGAAGTCATCGGGAATTATTGTAATGAATTATTTTGAAGAAATGTTACACATTATTTGTGAATATTCGAATTGAAAATAAAACTAACAAAAACAGTTTTTTTAAATTTATTCTAAAACAAACAAGATGGTGTGAAAATGTATCCTTACCACCTAGATATACATATATAGTCACTCTTTTTCCATATACTGTAAGAATAATCTTCTGTATGTTGAATAATATCTCTTTTTTCTCTTCTTAACTATTTTTTTTTCTTCTAATCTCTTTGAAGGTTCTCTTTTTCACTTTTTCCTTGGCCACATACGATACAGGAACTTTTGGGAAGGAACTGTATTCTCCTTCAAGATCCCAAGAGCCCGTCGTATGTCTATAGACTCTCTCAATCCTAGATTAGTTTGCACCAGTACGATTCATTCATTTTCTCAGGGAAAATGATAAAAACTTATTTCAGTACAACGGGATCGTTTTGCCCAAGAGTCACAATGTGGTACACAACAACAATGATTTGAACTAGAATCACAATTTTTTCACTCAAGGACGTACTAATCAACAGAATATTCCCAGGTAAACCAGAATTTCATTGAATGTCAACAATCACAAGAGATTCGACAAGTTTCAAGTGTACAATGGCTAAAATCGCATAAACATTAATGTTTCGAAAAGTAAACGATGTGTTCTTATCACCTAGATATACATATATAGTCTCTCTTTCCATACTTTATGAATAATTATATCGGTAAGTTGAATAATATCTCTTTTTTCTCTTCTTAACTCTCTTTTCTTTCCTCTCAACTCTCTTTGAAGGTTCTCTCTTTTTTTTCTTGGCCACAGACGATGAAGGAAGATTTTGGGAAGGGACTGTATTCTTCTTCAAGAACCCATCATCTGTCTATAGAGTCGCTCAATCCTAGATTAGTCTACACCAGAACGTTACGTTAATTTTCTCACGGAAAATGATGAAAACTTATTCCAGTACAACGGTAACGTTTTGCCAAGAGTCACATTGAGGTACACAACAATAATGATTTGAACTTGAATCATCATTTTTTCACTCGAGGACGTATAATAGAACAAGAATTCATTAAATGTCAACAATCACAGAGATTCGACAAGTTTAGAAGGAAAAAAAGAAAATTCATAAAATCACAAAAGTTCTTATTGATTTCCCAATAGTCGATAAAATCAATTAATCTAAAATAAAATTACGATACTTCAACCGTAAAAGTGAATAAAATCAAATATCTCCACCTAACAGTAATGATTATAGGTAGGTAGCTTCCGAAAATAACACTATTCATTAGCGATTTAGCACAGCGTTGAGTACCCAGCATCCCGGCAAGTACTTTTGCTAATAAAGTGCTTGTTTACAAAATAATAGATTCCACATATCCTTGACGCATCCCTATAACTGTATAATCTCTTAGTTATATCAAGCAACATGCGCACTGAAAGTTGGCGATAAAAACCTATGGGCGGTGCCTATAATGAATGGCAGCCCAACCTATTGGTTGTCAGGTTTTGAGTCCGCCCATGTCGGCATAACACAGAAGGGGAACCGGTGATTTTCTACTGTTCCCCTTCTGAAGAACAGTAAGCAAGGCGATTTCAACAATAGCGGTCTAAAATACCCTTTATCAGTGTGTTGTGTGATTGTTTATCGCGACTAGTAAGTTTTCGTTGATGTTTACTGATAACAGAACTTTTTGAGTGCCAGCATGCTTACCGATATGGCACCTACGGCTGGGCAGTTCTATGGCGCCCAGATACCCACCATGAATGTTAAAACAGCAGTAAGTATCATCTCAAGGACATTTTTGTAAATGCTACATCCTCGTTCTCAAGTACATTTGGGATATTGAACATTGTAAAAATATCCCATAAGTGCGGTCATCGAAAAGAAAAGGCACATTCATTTCAGGTTCAATTAGGTAAATCACATGATTCACATTCATTTAAATTCTAATCGATTTTTGCATATTCTTCGTGATTGAATGGAATACCTACCTGGAAAAATAATCTTCATAAATGATTCAAAATAATAGTTTGACAACTGTACTCACTAATAGGTTCATTGAAAGTAATTGATCTCGATATAATGTCGAACAATCCAATAGAAATTAGTATAACCATACAGTAATTTGGTATAATAGTGGGTAAAACAGAGTTCCCAGACAACACAAACAAAAGAATTTTTGGGATAATGATTAGGTACCCAAACTTCGAGTTGAGGCATAATATGAAGGAGCCAGATAATATCATTAAGGCATAAAAAAACAGAGTACTTATCAAATATTAACGTCTGTTGATTGTATATCTGTCCGAATAATAATGAATGACACTATTTTAGACGTTTTAAGAATTGACAACTATGAAAGGGCGTGCATAATTCCAATTACAAGAATCACGAGTTGATTACAACTATCAATCCAGTATAATTCTTGATATCAAAATAAAGACCATATTTCGAAGGTGATTGTATGTTTGTACTGTTGACATTGCAAATGCTTTTTGTCTAACACTTACCTACAACACAATAGTTTCTTTATCCTTTGTTGTGCTTTCCCATGTCCAGTCTATTGTTGCAAATCCTTTTTGAAGCTGCCACAAAGGTATTACTATTAACCGAGCTACCTACCCACCAAAAACCTTCAAAAGAGGTACTCGACGTTGATTCAATGGCTCTTAAGTACACTTGAGAGGAGGAACGCTTTCAAATATTCACCCAATTTGTCGAGTTGATTTTATTCCGATGGTAACAGATAAAGATCGTCGTTAATTCATTCTTGAGAGAGGGTGTAGGTATCTTCAAGACAATACATTAATCTATCCACACTTTTTACTGATGAAAAATAAAATATTTTAGCAAATAATAATGCACAAAGCACAAGAGTACCATACCGCACAATAATGTTAGCGATACCCATTAACAGAGCAACATTTTTAACGCCAAATAATGCCTTGCTATTTGTTAGATGGGCATCATGCTGTGCAACACATCACCAGAACTGCATGAGGTATCCGATGCCCTTTTATTTCCTAACGGTCCGACGCTAAGTAGCTTTTAAGCATGCTTGATCCGACGGCGACGGGTGTAGTATACTCACAAGTTCATTCGATCGTAACAAGAATGTTGAACATTGGAAAGGAAAACGGCATTTGCTCGAGGTGTGTTTGCAAGTTATGTATATTTATGTAATGTTTTTTTTTTCGTTTATTACAGTCGCGCATATGCCGACTTTTCTATAATGCAAAATTAATGTTAAACCATTTCAAAGGCTGTGCAAAAACTGATATTAGGTGATGTTATGAAAATATTTAAATTATGACAACTTTCAGTTAACAACAAAGGACAATTAGTAATTTCAAAACGGCGTATCAGTAATATTGAAATTTAATTTACAATTAGAGGGATCACTGAAACAGAATTAAAACATTCGTAGGTACACCTTTCCTTATGTGGCAGATATATGATGTTCGAAAGACTGCGAGATTCAATCAATCTTTATTTCAATTTTACGACATGGTTTACATGTTTTGGAATTGTCAATAATCGGATAAAAATATAGAATAGATAAAAATACGCATTATGAAATTGATATATGTATAACATAAATAAAACAAATAGAAAAATATTACCGAAAATTCTCACACATATTCTAAATTCCTATGAAATCATTCACACTATAAAAACATTTCTCAAGTAAAAAATATTTCAAATCATATTTGAGAGAGAACATTGCAGAAGATTATTGAGAAGTTTTGAGACCAACATGCTGAGGAGCAGTTTACATTATTTTTCTTGTGGCAAAAGGAACATGAGAGTAACTTGTTCGATGTTCATGAATAATTTCATATGATTTTTTTTATATTTGTATAAACATTAACACACATTTCGAAAATGATGAGACAGGGAAGTGTCATAACATTAAAATATTTCAAAATTGTTCTACAAGTTTCCCTATTAGATATTCCAAAAACACATCTCAGGATATGTTTTTGGCCAATGAAAACTTCCTTTGAATCAGCTGGATTACCCCCGAGACAAATGCTATAGGTACCTGATTCTCGATTCAACTTAAGCGTAATACATTCATCATCTGATCCAGTTCCAACACCGATCGTAAATTGATATAAAGAAATTTCAGAAAATTCATTTTTTTTTATCGAAAAAATTCAATTTTTCTCAAAGTGGAGATGGTAGAAATTGGAAATGGGATGGGAAGTTGGCCCGAAGTCATTCTCCACAAGTAGAATAAAACAACGTAGGTATATTAACAAAATTCTGTATGCATTTCAGGGATTGTAATCTCCATGTTCAGCAGAAAAATGAAAAAAAATAAAATAAGGATTCAAAAAGGTTAGTCCAAACTATCCTCTAATTCTGGTTTTTTATTTCACTTCAATATTGTGTTTCTAGTATAGGTTTCCTCCATTTTGTAACAGTCTCATAATTAAAATTGAACTCTTCTAGATCTTGTACGTCTGCTGAAGATGGGGATTACAATATCTGAAATGCATACAGAATTTTGTTAATTTACGTTGTTTCATTTTATTTGTGGAGAACGAATTCGAGCCAGCTCCCATCCCATTTCCAATTAGAAGATAGTTGTTGACAATTGATATTTCCAGCATAGGTGTTTGTCCAGAGATATTCCCAAAAATCTAACCACAAAATGTTTTCACCAATCTCAATTTCAAGGTCTACGATATTTTTCTGCCGATAGTGAATTCGCAACATTTAGGTCTTTTGGATTTTGAAAAATAAGTTTCTACAGTTGAAGAAAGATGATGAGTTTTTCATTTGGCTATTATGTTCAAACTACATGGCGACAGTTTGTTTTCTATTCGTCAGAAAAGATGAAATCCAGTTCAGCGGTATTGTCTGTAATGCTTGAGGAATATATTTTTATTGAAAGAGTCTAAAAGAAAACTGCATCTGAATGATTTTTCTCCAGTATGAATCATTTTATGTAGCGCCAAAGAGCTCTTCCACTTTAATGATTAAAAGTAGTAGTATAGTGCAATTTTCATCGTCGTTGATGTCCACAGAACTTGAAGATATTGCCATCCAGTCAATATTGCAATTGTAACGTGTTCGTTATATAAAATTCTACCTATTTTGCCAGTGAATGAAGCTGCTTCATAACCATTAGTCACTCTATTGGGTTACCAGTCTCCGTGTTATTTAAGCTCAAGCAAACTGACTCCGGTTTTTCTCACTTTCAGTGCCCAGTGTAAGCCTCAGGGTCTTGCAAGAGTATTTTCAACAACCGGATTCACATATCCTTCTAATGACCCATATTTCGAAAAAATCGTCGAGTCTGGTATTTTATTTAACAATAATAACAAGTACCTAAAAACAAAAAATAAACAGATTTGAAAAACTTTGATTTGTAAGTGAAATACCTTTATCAATCAAAGTACACTCCTTATGGATTTCTGCCCCTTTGATTGTTTTGGTTGATAACTTTTGATAATATTTTTCTCAAAAAATCTTTCAGCTTGGAGAAATTACATATATCAATGTTTTCATTGACTGCTTCATCTTTGGCATTGAGTATTTACTCCATTAACCGTACCGTTTTTGTTATATTCTTGAGATTGTTATTCTAATACAATTATTTGAATTTTAAATAGATGAACTAATATCTTTTTTTTTATTTTCCGGTATAGAAAATTTACAGCATTTCCACATTTATATTATTTAACTGGATTTTATCGATTTTGATTGAAATATCCGTGTTTGACGTTTGAAGTTTATTGTTGTTTATAGCCATATAACAATCCTCGTTGTAACGATCTATTAATGAGTTGGTGCCAAATAAACAACTATATGAATTATTAACATGAATGAGGATTAGATTATTTCAGATTTTTATCAATTAAAGTGTTATCAGTACGTACAGTGATCTGGCTTGACTAGGTATTGCCCCAGTCTAACACTCAACATATTTTTTTTCCATATTCACCCCGCGCAATCGCGAATATCTTAAGGATGTTGCATATTTTGAAAATAAATAGGTACATGATTTTTTAATTGCTAATATTTTCAAAACCAGTCATCAGATTTTGATGATTTTTTGTGCATGGATAGCTAATTAACTGCAAATAAAAAATCAGTACAGATCTGACATTTTTGTAACACAAGTTAAATTTTTTTATTAGTATCGCGAACGCATTTCTTATTTTCTTTCATGGAAAAAAATTATAGCCAACTATTTGCAAGAAGATGTGTTGCGGATAATATGATGGTGTCAAAATATTCCAGTTGAACATTTTTCAGGAAATGATTAGAAAGGGATGAGATAAGATTTTTATATTTTTTAATTTTGATATGTTACTATACCTATTGTAGTTAGTTAAATGTCAAAATAACAGAAATCAAGTAAAAAATCGTCTTTGACTCGGGATAATTTTAAAAATATTCATGATCTCGAAAACCAGGGCCGGATTAAAAGGTGTGGAGGCCCTGGGGCAACAAAGGAGTGGAGGCCCCTAATTATTTTTCAAACAAGTTTTTTTTTTAAATTTATTGCGGAACAAATCAAATTATTTCGACACGAGCATATGTAGGTATAATAAAATACAAGAAATAAATTAAATTACAGCGTAAACAAAGGGATTCTTGCGAGCTTTTTTCGACGAAAAATCATTGATGATTTCGGTCAAATCCAACATCCGGAGAAAATCATTCTCAATGCTAAGAAGCGATAACTTTGATAGGCGGCTTTGTCTCATCGTAATTCGCCAATTTTTTTCATTTTGGAAAATGAGCGCATTCCAGTGCAATTTGACATCATCACATTCTCAGTTGTAATATCACAAGAGAGTGAAAATAATTCGACAGATTTTCGAAAACTTGTTGCCAGGCAATAGATAAGAGGGACCAACTGGCTCGAGTGGCTATTGCCAACAAGTTTGAGAAAGAAATCTACATAATTATTTTCTACTATATCGAACTCTCGTGTGGTATTCTTTAGATTATTGATTGATGTTACGATCATAAACACATTTCCTTGCAAAATTATATAATGTACTAAACCGGATTTGATTCATTTCACACTTTTCATGCGAATTGATGACAGACGTCAAATTAAAATATAGGTTGTCAGACAATAAAAACAGAATACCTCAAATTTTCTAGGTATAATATTCCCACTATTGATTGGCCAAAACGTATATGAATTATTTGAATTGAACGTTTCCATTGGTTTCTTGCAATGTCAAAAAATAATCACTGTAATTTCAATGTTTGAGAATGTAGCTCTGAAATGTTGGTTTTCAAGAATTTGATAGTAGAACATCTCAGATAGATAGTCCTTTTCAGAAGGATTTACATTTGTTGCGGAATGTCATCTTTCTCTTAGACTCACACTTTCAGATTTCGGGGATTTCTCTGTTACAAGCGCGCCACTCAGCGGACACTGGAAAAACAGGTATAGACGGTCAAAGTGTTTGTAGAATCGGCAGAAAAATAGTCAACAGAATTTGAACTTTTGTTCTATTATGGAATGCGCACAGGGCTCTTATAAATAATTTGATGAAATCATATTCATAAATTGAAATATTATTTTCTTTTTCTTATGATTATTGAATTTCATTGTGTATCTAGATCGCTTGTGTCATTCGAAGAATACATCGACAGAAAATCCTTCATTTAATAAAAAAAATGTATATTTTTTTTTAAATTCAATTGTTCTTGTTTTTACAGCTAATTTCGATACGATATAATATTTTGTGTAATAGTATGATGTCTTACTTGGTGATTGTTTCTCGCATATGCACATGATTCATCAGATCGAAGATTAATATTGACCATGGATTTTGACAAGAATACGAAACATGTTTTTGAATGTTTAAAACGAAAAATGAGAGGAAAAAGTGGGAGAACTGCTCTTTCGTTGTCAGATTTTTTATATATAATTTTGCATATCCTTCGGTATTTGTTAGGAAATTTTACCCAAAAATTTATATTGTGGAGGCCCCTCTCTTGTGGAAGCCCCGGGGCTGCAGCCCCGTTTGCCCCCCTCTTAATCCGGCTGTGTCGAAAACATTTCTGGAAATAATTTAACCTCTGGTATTACAAGTGATAAATCAAACAAAAACTCCATGTAGCCAAAATTCA
Organism: Gonioctena quinquepunctata; assembly: GCA_018342105.1. Lineage (NCBI taxonomy): Eukaryota > Metazoa > Arthropoda > Insecta > Coleoptera > Chrysomelidae > Gonioctena > Gonioctena quinquepunctata. Next base: position 79,613 of record JAFIRS010002239.1, on the reverse strand, counting down.
TTTTGTTTCATGATAATATCAATACAATACACATCACAGTCAGATTAAAATCAAGCAATTGAGTGCAAGCTTTGTAAAATGAGAGATCCGTACTGTATACAACTACACATTTAGATGAAGATTCAAATATTTCAAGGTTACTCAGATCTAGATCCTTTTTATTTGCATGGTGACATAAAAAATGTATGTTGTACTATACACGACTAAAAAAATTCATTGGAAACGGTTTCACAATTAATTTGCAAAGTTGTGAGAAAGCCGCGCCCGTGCTTTCTTTTCCTACTAACCTACGTCATAAGTGGCTCTAATTTCTGCAGTTTCTTAAATTATGTGTTGAGCAATTATTGTTCATTCGAATTTTTTTCTAAGTATATGAATTGAGTATTCCGAACCCTATCTAATTGTGAACTATTTTTTGCTGACTCAAACAGCAACCCAATACATATTTGGCATGGAATTTTTTTTACGCACTTCTTTTTCTGTAAAAGAATTGTTGGAGAGCAGATTTGTTTCTCTCATTTTCTATCATCAACGATTTGTCGGCAATAAATTGTGCATGCGCGTATGTGATACATGGCAATAAATGGTAAAATCGCCTTTCCGAACTCTTTGATAAGGAATACCAAACAAATATTATCAATTTTTATCTAGTTTAGATTTCAATTGAACAACACTGAAGTAAGCACTGAAAATTAACGTTGACATTTTTGTCTTCGACATTTGTTATTGATTCGAATCATTCGAACCGAAAATCCCTTTCTTCTACCTTCCCACACTGAGAGTCTCATTTCAAAATTTCCTAGATTGTCAACCTCAATCAAAAACGTTTATTGTTGAGACCCAAATTAACCCGAAGTGAAAAACAAGTTTCATTGAGCTAGTGAGAAATACACTTGAACAGATGTTTCTAGAAAGGTTGCTATTCTTTTATAAGGTTTATTATGTTCAACCTGCCTGGAAGAAATATGATACATTTTGATACTGGTGCAGATATATGATTCTAAGTTTTAAGTACTTCCTCTGCTTTATGGGTTTCTTTAATAAATCTTACGCTTGCTTTTTATGTCGTTACCCTTTGCATTGTATCTGTGATAGAATCTGCAAGTGTTCACATATTTGAAATGTTAATTTTTTCTTCCAGATTGCCGAATTAAGTGATGAACAATCGGAAAAAGTATTTTCCCAAATCTTATGACTTGATTATTTTGAGCTACAGATCCTTCTTGTTGATTCAGATTCAGAAGTTCTCATGAATATCTCAGCTCTGAATTCCGCATTTTCTGAATAAAATGCTCAAAAAAACCAATAAACGAAAAATTAAAATATAAAAATCTTTAATTATATTGGTCATGGCATGGTTCATTTAAAAAAAAACTCCCCTCTAAAGATCTAATGAAATAGGTATAAGCTTGGGGATTTTGGTGTTCATTGGTGAAAATTTCTTTGTTTTCATTAATACCGTTTGGTAGGGAATGTGAAGAGTATAAACTGACTGACGGATGATTTAATGTCTTTTTTATTGAACATATTTTTCCATTGCTTACATTTTGGAAATATTATGAATGCCATTGCTCAAACATATATCACTGTAATCACAAGAATAATGCCTCCAATACATTCAAATTCATTCATCATCGAGAAAATTTACCATGTAGCTCTCATGAACTCCTGAAACTTTTGTAAAAAACATATTTTTGTCTATCTCCACCAACAAACCCGATATTGCCTGTCACTCATAATTCAACCCTTACAGCCGCTGCACACTGATCTAAGAAGCGGTCTTCAGTGGTAAAATCCGTCATCCCCATATCAATCCTCAAGAGATACTAATTAAATCCTTTAATGACCTCAAGGATACGCCGCATTGAAAGTTAGTTCCTGAGTTTATTTTTCTAAAAGTTACAAAGGGTTGAATTTGCATAACTTTGCAGCGTAAGCACCATACATAGGTACGTCTGAAGATTTTTTTTAAACAATTGATTGGCTATAACTGAGGCAAAAATCGTTTGTGGATGAAACCAAACACAACTGATGCGTGTATTAAGAATTGTTCTTCTACTTGGTGGAGAAAAAAATGTTAATGCCATTTTGGTCTTTGCACTAAAATATCTAAAAAAAAACAGATCCTTCTTGTTGATTCAGATTCGGAAGTTCTCATGAATATCTCAGCTCTGAATTCCGCATTTTCTGAATAAAATGCTCAAAAAACCAATAAACGAAAAATTAAAATATAAAAATCTTTAATTATATTGGTCATGGCATGGTTCATTTAAAAAAAAACTCTCCTCTAAAGATCTAATGAAATAGGTATAAGCTTGGGGATTTTGGTGTTCATTGGTGAAAATTTCTTTGTTTTCATTAATACCGTTTGGTAGGGAATGTGAAGAGTATAAACTGACTGACGGATGATTTAATGTCTTTTTTATTGAACATATTTTTCCATTGCTTAAATTTTGGAAATATTATGAATGCCATTGCTCAAACATATATCACTGTAATCACAAGAATAATGCCTCCAATACATTCAAATTCATTCATCATCGAGAAAATTTACCATGTAGCTCTCATGAACTCCTGAAACTTTTGTAAAAAACATATTTTTGTCTATCTCCACCAACAAACCCGATATTGCCTGTCACTCATAATTCAACCCTTACAGCCGCTGCACACTGATCTAAGAAGCGGTCTTCAGTGGTAAAATCCGTCATCCCCATATCAATCCTCAAGAGATATTAATTAAATCCTTTAATGACCTCAAGGATACGCCGCATTGAAAGTTATTTCCTGAGTTTATTTTTCTAAAAGTTACAAAGGGTTGAATTTGCATAACTTTGCAGCGTAAGCACCATACATAGGTACGTCTGAAGATTTTTTTTAAACAATTGATTGGCTATAACTGAGGCAAAAATCGTTTGTGGATGAAACCAAACACAACTGATGCGTGTATTAAGAATTGTTCTTCTACTTGGTGGAGAAAAAAATGTTAATGCCATTTTGGTCTTTGCACTAAAATATCTAAAAAAAACGTTATTTCAAAAGTTTCATAGGCTAAGGACCACCTTTGTCCGACTAGCTGGTATAAAGGTATGATATCGCAAGGCTTACTTAGTAAGTCTTTTTTTTTATATACACATATAATTATATATATATATATATATATATATAGTGTTGAAGAAAGGGTAGTCTCGTGACTGGACTAGTTGAAAAAAACTATGAATTTGAAATAAACTTTGTAGAAAGGATATTCCTTGAGGTTGCAGTCAAAATAATGGCCTATGAGAAAAAGTAAAACTCTTTCTTATTTAGTCAAGCTTTCGAAAATGTTTATTTTCATTATCAAGACAAGTAAGGTGAGGTTAAGTGAAGACAGCGAACTAATTTTTTTTTTTTTTTTTTTTTTTTTTTTTTTTTTTTTTTTTCAGTCACGCTTCAACCATGTGGAATTATTGTGCCGTTTCAAATTTTAAAGTGTTAATTTAAGTATCTAAAACAATATGTGCGGTGCCATTGTTTAGTTTTTATATATTACCAGTAGTGGGTCATAGTGATATGATTTTGAAAAGTCCTCAAACACGAAATGGTGTTTAGTTCGCTGTCTTCACTTAACCTCACCTTACTTGTCTTGATAATGAAAATAAACATTTTCGAAAGCTTGACTAAATAAGAAAGAGTTTTACTTTTTCTCATAGGCCATTATTTTGACTGCAACCTCAAGGAATATCCTTTCTACAAAGTTTATTTCAAATTCATGGTTTTTTTTATATATATATATATATATATATATATATATATATATTCTCATTTCTCTTTTCCTAACAAATATTCAACCGAAATATTTTGGACTGGATCATGAGCTTTTGATCTAATTCTTGAATAATTGAAATCCAAACAAAATAAGTGGTTTCGATATTTCAGTTATTTTAGAAAGAATTTTGCGTTTTCAATTTATTTTTCCTTAAGTTGTACCATCTTAGTATAGTTAAAACTATCACCTATGGAAACTAAGTATTAAAAATTATGAAACCCTATAAGCAACATAAAAATTATATGTAATGTAATGTAAAAATGTTTATTAGTTAGGTTGTTATATCCATGTGTATTTTAGTAATATAATTTATATGATAAATATATATTATATATTACCATAACTTGCATTTCCATTAAAAAAAAATGATACACCGCTATTCGTCATGAAAATATTTTAAAGCATTATTTTTACGAGTATCGCTCAAAATTGTTTCAAATTTAACAAAAAAATTACACCGATATGATAAAAAATCTTACTTTTCCGTTATCTTTTGTTTCAAAAATGTCATAAATCTTTACTGATTTTTAATTTGCATTCAATTAGCTTTTCATGCCCAAAAAATCATCAAAATCCGATCACTGGTTTTGAAAATATGAGCCATTAGAAAAACCATGTTGTACCATCTTAGTATAGTTAAAACTATCACCTATGGAAACTAAGTATTAAAAATTATGAAACCCTATAAGCAACATAAAAATTATATGTAATGTAATGTAAAAATGTTTATTAGTTAGGTTGTTATATCCATGTGTATTTTAGTAATATAATTTATATGATAAATATATATTATATATTAGCATAACTTGCATTTCCAGAATTCAACTAATATCGTATTCTTGACCAGAAAAATGATACACCGCTATTCGTCATGAAAATATTTTAAAGCATTATTTTTACGAGTATCGCTCAAAATTGTTTCAAGATATTTAACAAAAAATTACACCGATATGATAAAAAATCTTACTTTTCCGTTATCTTTTGTTTCAAAAATGTCATAAATCTTTACGATTTTAATTTGCATTAATTAGCTTTCATGCCAAAAAATCATCAAAATCCGATCACGTTTTGAAAATATGAGCCATTAGAAAAACCATAAATTTATTCTCAGAATATGCAACATCCTTAACTTACTCGCGCTTGTGCTGTATGAATATGAAAAAAAATATACGTTGAAAGCTAAGGTTATACCTAGCGAAATCAAAAAAGAGTTTCTCTCAACATTTCTATATTTACGACAAAAAAAACTTTTGAGAAGAGAAAAATCTCTTCAAAGTCTATGAAGTTCGAGACAATTTTTTTAGGAAATATTCATCTAATTATATACTCGTCCGTAATAATAACTCTGCAGTGTGTTGTATCATCTCAATCATATATTATTTTTGTTACTTTTTCGAGTTTTGTTCATTATGCAGAAAACACAAAATATTTGATAGCAAACAATAGCGCGTCACAGGAAACAGTCGAATTTCTCCCTCACCCTGCCCAGCTACAGTTTGTAGGCATATATTTACCAAGAGTGGGAGTGCAGATAGAGAACTGTTTGAATATTGGCAACACTGCTTCTGTGCGGTCTCAGTAGGGGGCAGCGCCAATGATATTCTTTTTATAGACCAGTTGGTCCCATAAGAATTCGAGAATCTCTTAATTTTTCCCATTCAGCATGTCATATCACTTTTTTTTTCTTAAAAATCATCATAACCAAAAATCACTGAAGTTCCCGAATATACACAAATGCGTTGAATCATTTGCTCATTTTTTTTCAACTGAAGCATTAAAACCGATTCATGTTTCATCAAGGTACTGTTTGCTCTTAAGTTAGAACACCAAATACTTTACTTGAAGAAAATACTTTTCGTTCTTCAGAAAGCGAACTGTCAATTGTGTATTTTATTGCATCCTTAGTATTACTACAAACAACTGGCGTCATTGACTTTGAGTGTATCAGCTACTATTATCATTGTTAGAAGTTGCAGGGGTTGTTTATTATTACTCTAATCATTGTTATTTAATCGTATGTGACATACGTAAACATATTTTATATTAAAAATAACTTTTGGAGTGGAAAACCGACAGAGATTTTTTTCGTACAGAACCGAACTAATCTGGTGAACCCACCTGTTTTACGCGTAATAAAATGAACACAAAAAAAATGTGTCGCAACTGGAATTATGAACTATATGAGTAACATGCTTAGATGTTCTTCTGCTTTGAGTTCAGACTGACAGTCATATTTCGAATGTTATATTCATACCATCAACTACAAAGATCCCACGAATGAACAGGAAGAATATTGACATACACTTGCCATTTTTTCTACTATCAATTGTTGGATTCATTAATGATACTATGTGACCGTTATAGACTTTTACTGGACAACATGTCACTTCATATTAATTCAATTTTTTACCCACTAAATAGGCATAGCCGTTCATCTCGTATAGCGGGAATATCTTTTGTTGAAAATGCTACTGGGAACATAATAATAAACAACGAAATACCTTTTATCGCGCCGTCAAAAATTAGAGGGGCCAAGTGCCCAGCTCATATTATATGTCAGTCACTGACGTGGTTCATCTTCAGAACTGCGCCAGCTTTTGTTCTCCCACCTTTAAAACGTCACTTTTTATGTGTCTACTTATTATTTTTTCATTTCTATTATGGCCCCGAAGTGCTCGTCAGGTTTATTGGTTTTTGAATTCGTTTTATACTACGCCGGTTACTCTTTTGAAGCAGCAATGAACTGGTACTGAACCCGTTTTTATAAATCCAAGACTCTATGACTTTGGATGATGACTTAACACAAAATTGCATTAGCAATAGTCGGCCGCTCGTTTGAGACTAGGAGCTAATGGCGGGTGAGCAAAATGTAAGTTCGGAGAAATTTCATTGCATAAACTTGTCTATTACATACAACAAGATATTGTTTAAAACGAAATGTTTAACAAAATATTGTAGATATAGTCGGCACTAGTAGCTGAAATCAGCACACTTCAAAGCAATTAACAAACCACAATTATGAACAATCATATACAGGGTGTTACCAAATAAGTGCGAAAGTTTTCAGGGGATGATTTTTTGTCGAGAATTAAAGGGGGTCTTTCATGTAAAAAAAACTCTTAGCCCTACCCTTGAGAAGTTACACGCTTCCAAAATGAGAAAAAAAAAATTTCTTCCTTGAAATTGCTGAATAGTTGAAGAAATGGCATTTTGTGGGCATGTTCTATCAATAAAAAGCTACCTTTGAATAATTTTTAAATTTTGTTGGGATCTTTTAAAGGGATGTAACATGCAATCCCTTAGTCCATTTTTCAACAGAACTTTTTAACGAATCAAAATTTCTCAATCTCAAAATATGTGTTGAAAAAGAACAATTCATTGCAAAACTTTTTTAACTCTACTACATTGTGCATGAACGGAACTTTTGTAAATGGAATCGAAAACATCTAGTAGGTGGCTGTCACGTTTTGTTTGCACAACTTGTGACTTCAATCGTAGTATTTTAAAATTATTCCTTTTGTTTTAACTTTTAATGTAGGCATGTATAGTATTTCTAATTCCAATTGGACCGACATAAAAAGTTTCGAGAAGGAATTCTCTTCCACACGACAGAACTTTTTTATGATTGTACCAGGAACGCTTTGAAAGTAAAAACACTGGTAGTATATAAATTTCCCATTTGCCGGGCAGTGCATATGAACACTTCTCGTAGTGCTCTTATTTTTATTGCCGTTCCAATTAGGATTAGAATAACTATACCAGTACCATGTTTTGTTTTAATAGAATATCAAATTAAAAATACAAACAAAACAAAATTATGTGTATTACAACAAAGAAAAAGGCAACAAGATCAAACGGAACGGAGTTATAAAAACTGGTCGAAATGCCCTCCTCCATCCATTAGACAGGAATCAAGTCTTCGTCTCATAGACTGGCGCAAACGTTGAAATATTCCTGGTGTGTTTTGGATTGTCTCACAGGCTGCAATGATGCGATTCCTTAAATCATTCACAAATTCAATGGAGGTCAGGTGACCTCAGATGAAAAGTCCAAGGGGTTTAAGTCTAGAGATCTGGGAGGCCAAGGCTGAGGGCCTGCTCTGCCTATCCAACGATTTGGATACACGTCGTCCAAGTACTGACGAGCAGTTACGTTGAAATGGACAGGCGCACCATCGTGCATAAACCACATTCGTGGTCGACTAGCTAGTGGAAGAAAATTTGTGGAGAAAATTTCTATAGGTTAGTTAGCCTTAACGGTAGAAAACACGGTCCAATAATATTTTCGCCAAGAATTCCGACCTACACGTTGAGTGAAAATTCATATTGATACCGACTTTCTGGGTTATCTTCGGCCCATAGACGATTGTTATGGAAATTTGTAATCCCTTGCCTTGAAAAGTTGGATTCGTCAGTGAATATTACGTTTTCTAAAAATTTAGCATTTTGGGTAATCATTTGAAGACTTCATTGACAAAAGTCTACTCGATGGGGAAAATCTCGCGACAAAAGTGCCTGGACTCGTCGAATATGGTAAGGACACAATTGTAGATCCTTTAAAATTTTCCAGATTAGTTTATTGCTAACATTAAGGCCCGGTATTTCCACCTCCGGTTATACTAGGAATAAATTAACCAATGGTTAGAATATGCTTTTGTTGAACGTTTATTGATAATGCAAAAGGACATTCTGACTGTGGTTAATTTATTCCTAGTTTGACAGGAGGTGAAAATACCGGGCCCTAGTGTGTTAGCAATTGGTCTTGTACTTAATTCCGGACGATCTTCAATCATATTGAGAACCTCTTCTTCCAGTGCCAACGTTCTTATTACTCGTGGACGACCACAATCAGTTGTTCGATTTTGAAAAGTCCCTCTTTCCCATAGGCGTTGGTGAAGATGTGCAAAAATTGTGTGATGAGGTATCACCCTCTTCCAAAGAATTTCCATTGGCAAAACCATACATAAAATGCATATCGGCCATTTCAGCGTTAGTGTAATTATTCATATTGAAGATTCAAAAGACACAATTGGATCTTCAACTACCACATAGAAATCAAAGCGACTTGATAGATTTTTTCTATTTCAAAATACTACGATTGAGGTCACAAGTGCAAACAAAATGTGACAGCCACCTGCTAGATTTTTTTGATTCCATTTACAGAAGATTCGTTCATGCACAATGTTGTATTTTATTTTTTTATTAGAAAACTATTGCTTTTACGAACACAACACAGGAGTTAAAAAAGTTTTGCAATGAATCGTTCTTTCCAAAACATATTCTTCAATTGAGAAATTTTGTTTCGTTAAAAAGTTCTGTTAAAAAATGGGATAGGGGTTGCATGTTTCACCCCTTTGGAAGATCACAACAAAATTTAAAAAATATTCCTAGGTAGCCTTTTTATTGGTAGAACATGCCCAAAAAATGGCATTTCTTCAACTTCTCAGCAATTTCAAGGAGAAAATAAACTTTTTCTTTTCTCATTTTTGGAAGCGTGTAACTTTTCAAGCGAAGGCCTAAGAGCTTTTGTTTACATGAAAGACCCCCTTCAATTTTCGACAAAGGATCACACCCTTAAAACTTTCGCACTTATTTGGTAACACCTTGTATAAGACCATTGAAACACACAAGTGAACAAAATCGACATTTGTCTTCAAAGCCACCTTGGCTGACCCAAGCAGCGTTGCCAGAAAACACTTTTTAAGATCTACTGATTTCTGATTGGGGATTCAATTTGTTCCTCCTTCGATAATCTAGTACACATTGTTCTGAATATGTTATACGTTTTTTGTATTGCTTGAAATTCTTTATCTCTCTTATAAACTTAGGCATGGAATTATTCACTTCAAGTGGATGATAACGAAATGTTATTTGGCCAAAGAATTTAGATACATATGGTGCTATAATGATGGGTGGGAAGATTAACTCAGTATGTCGAAAAATAGTATATTATATTCACATTAAGATAAAATAGTTGTCTCAAGTCGAAGATTTTAGTTTCGTTGAATATTTGCTCAGAATGATATCGGTAGTTTTTTGAAAGGTTAAGTCTTGATAATCTTTTCAATAACGTCTAGAGAATGGAGGTGTGTTTTTTACTACGACCCCCCTATCCTAGAATACCATAACGAAAATGTTGTTCTACATCATACAAAATTTAGAATTTATAGAGTATTTTTTGACTATATGTGATGTGGTGATCAAAATACATATTTGATTGTCCAGGGCCGAATTTATTGCGGAACAAATCAAATTATTTCGACACGAGCATATGTAGGTATAATAAAATACGAGAAATAAATTAAATTACAGCATAAACGAATGGATTCTTGCGAGCTTTTTTCGACGAAAAATCATTGATGATTTCGGTCAAATTCAGTATCTGGAGAAAATCATTCTCAATGCTGAGAAGCGATAACTTTGATATGCGGCTTCGTCTCATCGTAATTCTCCTATTTTTTTATTTTGGAAAATGAGCGCTTTCTAGTGCAATTTGACATCATCACATTTTCAGTTGTAATATCATAAGAGAGTGAAAATATTGATTTGTTGAAAATATAAACAGGATGTTCATAAAATCAGATGTGGAATCTGCGACTGAAAGATAAACCTCAGTCACTATCTTCCATCGTCAAGATAACCTCTTGTGGGGTATTCATGTTGAAAAGGGAAACATTCTCAATTGAAAATCGATAGAAACATTTTTCTGTGAATTGAAAAATCCACGATTAAAATGAATTGAGAATGTTTCCCTTTTCAGAGTGAAAATAATTCGACAGATTTTCGCAAAACTTGTTGCCAGGCAATAGATAAGAGAGACCAACTGGCTCGAGTGGTTATTGTCAACAAGTTTGAGAAAGAAATCTAGATAATTATTTTCTACTATATCGAACTCTCGTGTGGTATTCTTTAGATTATTTTTTGATGTTACGATCATAAACACATTTCCTTGCAAAATTATATAATGTACTAAACCGGTTTTGATTCATTTCACACTTTTCATGCGAATTGATGACAGACGTCAAATTAAAAATATTACTTGTCAGACAATAAAAACAAAATACCTCAAATTATTCCCGCGACAATTTTCTAGGTAGAATATTCCCACTATTGATTGGCCAAAACGTATATGAATTATTTGAATTGAACGTTCCCATTGGTTTCTAGCAATGTCAAAAAATATTCACTGTAATTTCAATGTTTGAGAATGTAGCTCTGAAATTTTGGTTTTCAAGAATTTGATAGTAGAACATCTCAGATTGGTCTTTTTGATAGTCCTTTTTCAGAAGGATTTACATTTGTTGCGGAATGTCATCCTTCTCTTAGACTCACACTTTCAGATTTCGGGGATTTCTCTGCTACAAGCGCGCCACTCAGCGGACACTTGTCAACACCAATAAATAGGAAAAACAGGTATAGACGGGCAAAGTGTTTGTAGAATCGGCAGAAAAATAGTCAACAGAATTTGAACTTTTGTTCTATTATGGAATGCGCACAGGGCTCTTATAAATAATTTGATGCAATCATATTCATGAATTGAAATATTATCATCTTTTGCTTATGATTATTGAATTTCATTGTGTATCTAGATCGCTGTGTCATTCGGAGAATACATCGTCAGAAAATCCTTCATTTAATAAAAAAAAATGTATATTTTTTTTTTCCAATTGTTCTTGGTTTTACAGCCTATTTCGATACGATATAATATTTTGTATAATAGTATGATGTTTTACTTGGTGATTGTTTCTCGCAAATACACATGATTCATCAAATCGAAGATTAATATTAACCATGGATTTTGACAAGAATACGAAACATGTTTTTGAATGTTTAAAACGAAAAATGAGAGGAAAAAGTGGGAGAACTGCTCTTTCGTTGGCAGATTTTTTATATATAATTTTGCATATCCTTCGGTATTTGTTAGGAAATTTTACCTAAAAATTTATATTGTATGGAGGCCCCTATCTTGTGGAGGCCCGGGGGCTGCAGCCCCGTTTGCCCCCCTCTTAATCTGGCTCTGTGATTGTCTCTACAGGCGCGATATAGTAGGGTTAGTCTTGAGCATGGATCTCTAGATTTTGAAATGTAGAAAAACATATTAATTGTCACATATGATATCTTCGCTATTTTTCAGCAATAATAAACCGTTTATGCACATATTGAAGAGTATGGGGCTGAAAACACTGCACCATACTCTATGTGTTCTCGGTCACTGCGCACATTCTCGATTCTTACTATGTGGGGTCTGTTTGTTAGATAACTTGTGAATAGTTTCAAGTGGATGATTTCTAATAGAACTGTTTTCTAGATAATGTAAAACAAACGACGACTGACTGTATCGAATGCCTTCCAAAAATCACGGTAACACGGTTTATGTTGATGTTAATGTTGATATCAACAAAAAATATTGGTGTTTTTGAAATATACATGGGAAGTTATAGTATATCTTTCAACATCAAAACCAACGAGATACTACTGCGTGATAGTTAATTTTCAAATAATTTCTAATACGGTGGCATCAATGAGGTCAAATATAAATAACACAAATCAAAATACTACCGATCAATTATTGTATCACCTTTTTTGCACAGCAGAGGCTACACCTCATAGTCACTCACCATGTGCAATTTGATACATAATTATACGTTTTTCTGATAAATGAATAACTGAATAACAGAATGTTTCCGAAAGAGAACTGGCAACCTCGCACAAAAATTAGACATTGTCGCTGCCGTCAAGGGTGCAGTGTGAATTTCAAAATATACTCGGTACTCACTCCTTCGGGAATATCCTTTACTTTGCTCCATATACTAGGAATTTTTTCAAATAACATAAACGATTAGGTAAATTACCTCTAAAGGTGAAACGTGAAAGGTCGTTTGGCGGCGGTGTTGCCAGCTATTGAAAATGTCTATAGATTTCACTTAATATTCATCGAAATCATAAGTGTTTTTTCGATATGTGTATTGAATACTTTTTACTCTAATTACCGAATACTATCTCCGCACGTGAATGGAACGCACCATTTTCAAGGACACCCTGTAGAACATTTGAACTTTTATGATATAATTCTATGAAGAGCATTGAGTAACTCTCTTACTATAGTATAGCAGGTAGTGATTTTTAGATCACGGTATTCTATGAATATAGCAACACCGTGAACATTGTGAAAAATAATCATGAAAAAATCAATTGTCCGACACCACTGCTGTTAGTATTCATTGTCGGCATGACAATGAACACAAACAAGCTCATTAATGAAAATTGATTGTGTTGGAATTGCCGTCGAATTCATTAATTTGGAGTTTTACGCAGAACTAAATGGCAACGAAATGAATAATGACACCAGATGTTGCCATACTAGGAATTTAATATTTTGTGGTTGAAACTTTTCCAATGAAAAATAATCTACTTATGTGTTTGAGTGCGTGTTTTATTTGATGATTAATTTTGTTCCCGAGTTTCACGGTATTTGGTTTTGATGTCTCTATAGACCGATTGCACGGTAATTTATTACCACATTTTACCGAAATGTGAACCATGGGATTGATTTATTGTAATAAGACGATATTCAGGATAAATCTGATTTTTGCATTCACTCGATATTCATCAGTTGTTCATTTGAATATCCCAACTGTATTATGTATGGATTTTTTGTAAGTTTCGGATATTTTTTAAAAGTTTCGGTATTTCAAAAACGGTAAATGATACGAAGTTGGTTAAATGAGATAAAAGTTGCCTATTTTAGTTAAAAATGAAATGATGTTTCCAAATAGGAAATTTGACGGAGCGTTTTCAAAATATACGGGGAAAACCGAAATGGTTTTGTTTTCTTTGCGCTAAAGCTCCATTTTTAGGAACATGGAAATGTGTTCGGGAAACTATCTTCTCTGTTTCAAATTTGCTCTGAACTGCTGTACTTTGATTTTTAATACGATGTTTCGTTCTTCGAGGGCCACCTTCAACTTTATTTTTTCAAATACGGACCTGTATTTTTTAAATGAATTATGCCTCATCTTACCGGAAGGACATAGGTATCTACGTTTGGTTTTCCCCGTATATTTGAAAACGGTTCGAGATATTACCGATTTGCAAACATCGTTTATTTTTCACTAAAATAGGCAATAATTTCTAATTTACCAACTTCTATCATTAACCGTTTTCGAGATGCCAATAGTGGTACGGCATAAAAAATAAAGTATTAAGTTCTCTCCAGACAAGAAATTATTGTCTCGTCTTCGTTCGGGACAAAAGGAGGTTCTTCTCTTGACAAAATATTGATGAATCCAACTTCGGCATACAAAAAACATAAGAAAGTATGTCCAAAAGAGGATATAATCATCCTCACATACGTTATATAGAAATATAAATGGACACTTTTTCTATGTTTTACGCACAACATATTCAGGGCATTCAACATGGATTCAACAATTACATTTTAAAATTAGTCTTATAGCTCTGTTCTGGATGTTTTGCAACTGACTTATTTTATATTGTGGTAAATGAAACAGAACTGAAAAAAAACAACTTTTTCAAGTTGTAATCTAAAATTGAACAAAAATTAATATCTTTATCACAAAAAAATCCCATTTGTAGTAATCCGAATATTCTTAATTCTACAGAACTAATTCTAGACTTTTTGGTGAACAAACAAAATTTATACCTAATATAAAATAATCTTTAAAACTTCAAACGAATATAAACAATAGTCACTCCTAGATTTTTTCAAACTATTTGCATTGTAGAACAAACTTTTTTCTGAACCGGTTTGAATGAATGGCATAGAGTTTTCATTTCTAATGTTTAGCAAATATATCAAGGAGGTCAAAGTCGCCCCACTATGAATAAATAATCTAACTTGTCACGCACCTTGTGTTCGAAAATATTCGCCTTCGGAAATGCTAATAGATATTTCGAATCCTATTAACTGTGACCAAATTGGACTGTGGCCTCATTCAGAATGTTAAATACTGCAAATATTAAAGCTGTCGGCAGGATGAAACACATTTATGAATGTCGGAATTATGAACAGTAATTTGAGCAATGTTTTGACGGAAATTTTTCGTTAGATGGAAAAATTATATATTTAATATTCTTAGGACAACAAAAAAAATATGTACTTTCTTGCGTCAAAACCAATAATAATTATTAAAAATTATAGAGATGAACCGAAAAACCGGAAAAATCTGTAGTGTATGAATCAACCTGTGGTCCTTGTTTTTACATAGGCCAAACGGGCAGAACATTCAAAGAGCGGATAAACGAACACATTTGGTCGATGGTGAAAATAATTCAACTTTTGCTAGTCAACTCGTCACTGTAAAACATTTGTTTTGCTAACGAGTTTGAAATATGTCATGTAGAAAAGAAAAGATGTAGGTATAATAAACTAGACCTTCTAAAAAGTTGTTTATCAATAAATACAAAAAGTATAATTGCTTGATGACCAGAATAAGTTGAATAATTCTCCTCTGTTGCTTTTGTTTTATTGGAGATTATATAGTTATTGGGATACAATTTCCGTTCTATTTAATCACCTATTGGTGCATTTTAAAAATGATTTTGATTGATTATTATCTCCTTTACAAGAATTTGTTGAATATCATTTGGTGAAGAATATTTCCTTCACTTCAATCATTTGGTTGTAATATTCCTGGAATATTGGCTAGACATCCCCTTAAAATATTCATTTTCTGCCACAAAATTGCGGATATATTGATTGAAAATTTCGGGAAAAATTCAAAAGCTTGTATGGTGTTACTTTGAAGTTAGAATCATAAAAATTGGTAATTGGGCTCTCAAATATTTTAACAGGTATTTCAGGGTTTTTGAAAATTCAACCCTAATAGTGGTAAAATGGGGGTTGGAATTATGTATAGAAGTACCGTTAGTGTCATAAAAATTGATATTTGTGGTCTTTGTACAAATAAAGAAATACATAATTCAGTTTTTTTAGAAATTCAACTTCGAAAGGGTTGAAAGGGGGGGTGAACGTTTGTATAGGGTACCGTTAGTTTTCAGTCATAGAAATTGATATTTTGATTTTTGTTACAAATAAATAACATTTTTTCAGTATTTTGAAATTCAACCTTAAAGGGATTAAATAGGAGGTGGAAATTCGTATGGGGAGTCCGGTTTTAGAAAATTTAATTTATTATAACGAAAAACCACCAGGATAGCAGACCGTCATATTGTTAATATATAATGTCATTGTAGCAAAACGTTGCATTTAAACTATCAATTCATTATATTGATCAATTATTACATCGAATTGTAAAATCAAAAAAGCAAAAATAAATCAAAGCAAATTTAAAAAATCGTAACATAAATAGGTACGTGTTGATACTTTGCATTATTTTCAAGAAATCAAATCCAAATGTGAGATATATGAATGGGGTATCTAACTATGAATAATTTTCCTCTCAATATTAATATGTGAGGCAGATCACACGACAGGTGATAATTCTTGAAAATTAATCTCGAATACAGGTTCAGCAATTTAACTCGTAGACTGATTGATATCAAAAATCAACCATCCTCATTTCCTTCCCAAGATATATCATAAATATTTGGAGCTATAAAAAATGATTAAAACAGGAGCCAATTCTCATCCGAACCTACGCGTAGGTGAAGTGGATGTTGTAGACGAATCTTCATTATGTGAACCCCAATGAGCTACTGGTGTTGTTATACAACTTCTCTTAACGAGTTCGGATCGTAAACAACCCTGGTAGACAACCGTTCAACAAATCCACTCGGAATGGCATGATTAGCCTGCGGTAGGGATTTTTCATTACCACTTGAAGATGAATGGCTGTTTCTTCGGAAATGCCACTTTTAAGGCCCCCAATGCCAAAATATATCCATAATTAGAGACACTTTTACTACGAGTATGGATAGAAATTGATACATTCTAGAAATTGATACGAGCCCAACAAACATTACAGGTGAAATTTATGTCATTTCTATTTGAATAAATATGTCAGAGAATAATTTTACGTCATATTTTTGTCAGATTTACTAATATGGAAGTGCTGAATTAGGTTGAGAATTGGGTTAAGAAGACATTTTGCCCAATAAGTTGAAGACATGCTAGTCATTTTCACCTATTTCACCTATATAACTTATGAACCACCCTATACATTTTTGAAATATTTAGTTCTTATGTTCTTTGTCCACAGTGGTGTCAATGAACATAATCAAAAAAAATTCTTATTCCAGGTCCGGCCTTAAAAAAATTAATAAATAGGTTTCGAGTCGAAACAACATCCTGTATATCAATATTTTATAATTTTATTTACAAATTTGGAAAAAGCAGAAAAAAATAAGTAAGATTAAATGTATTTGGTGTTTCCGCATACAACTTTTTTACTTATTAACTTGAGTCAAATCTAGATGTTTGGATAATGAGGTGGCACAAAATTAAAAACAAATCCCCAAATGGTACTTTTCCAGCTTTAATCCATAAAATCATCAACTATTTCTTAATTTCCTAATTTCTGGATCCCAACCTTGATGAAAAACGAGAGGACATGTCCGTATTTGGGACAAATTATTGTTATCAATGACTAACTTTCAAACACACATTTGTTCATTGCGCTACATTTGAAAAAAATTATAAAAAAGAGGAAAAATGCCCATTCCGAAAAAAGCATAACTTTATTCCAAACAAAAATAACGTTGCAACAAATTGTATTAAGTTAAACGAAAAATTTAGACACGAAAAAATGTGTTTTATTTACTAAATCGAACGATACGTACAGACTGCTTGCTTTTATTATTATTATTATCAAGAATACATCAGAGAAATGATCATGCTCTAGCTAAAAAAATAATTAGACGCGGGGAAAGAAACATATTTTTTTTTGATTTGCTGTTATGTTTAAACTTTAGAATGTAGATTTGTTGCAACGTTATTTTTGTTTGAAATAAAGTTATGCTTTTTTCGGAATGGGCATTTTTCCTCTTCTTTATAATTGTTTTTCAAATGTAGCGCAATGAACAAATGTTATGATAATTTTTTTACGCATACAGGGTGTTTGAAAGTTAGTCATTGATAATAATAATTTGTCCCAAATCTGGACATGTCCTCTCGTTTTTCAATAAGGTTGGGATCCAGAAATTAGGAGAATAAGAAATATTAGATGATTTTATGGATTAAAGCTGGAAAAGTACCATTTGGGGAAAAAAATATTTTGTGCATCTCCTTATCGAAACATCTAGATTTGCCTCAAGTTAATAAGTAAAAAAGTTGTAAACACCAAATCCATTTGGTCTATCATTTTTTTCTGCTCTTTCCAAATTTGTAAATAAAATTTAAAATATTGATATATTTTTCGACTCGAAACCTACTTATTTATTTTTTTAAAGCCAGACCTGGAATAAGACTTTTTTAATTACGTTAATCGACACCACTGTGGACAAAGAACATACGAATCAAATATCACAAAAATGTATAGGGTGGTTCATAAGTTATGATTATTAAAAAATGGGGAAATTAATAAATCACCCTGTATCTTGGTTATAAAGAACGATAAACCCATAAAATATAGGTTATTTAAAGCACCTCGGTGTCCTTCATCTACCTTCACTATATGCGCGTTTCTCAATGAATAACCCTGTATATTGGATTCCTCCTGTTTATTTGTAGTGCCCTGTGGATGACTTATAACAGAACAGAACAGCAACCGAACTAAAGTGATTTGTTTTTGTTTATAATTGTTAGTCAAAATGATCTACCTTTCAATAGATGATTTATCTAGTGGTGGAATATCGAACCAGGTAATAATGACTATCTGATATTATTATATAGGTTATTAATTTTATCTTTCGAAAGTGGATGCGACTACCATCATATTTGTAGTGCAATATCAAGGATAATGGTGAACTTTGAAATATGGGATAGATTCTCGGAAAAATCTACCAACATCTTCTTCAAACGATCGGAACGTGGTCCTAAATAAAGTCAATTTCAGTAATCAGAATCTGCCCGGAGGTATACCCAACCCCTTTTCGTTTAACCTCCCAACTTTAACTCATTAGTTTTCAAGCCATATTACCTTAAGCTGTTATATACGCATAATTTAGCTATAGTTTATACGGTGGATTCATTAACTCGAACTTATCAGTTATTCAAGGAATAAATTAAACAGTCCCATGCTACCGGCTCTCTCTGTCAAGTTATAATTGTTTGTCAATCTCAACGTGGATCACCTCCAGCGATGGCAGTGTTCTTTCAGCCTACATCGGCTACTGTCTGCAAGTTTTTCATGTTTTGTTCCTATTTTGATTTATTTCGGTGATATAACACAGGCTGAGGTCGTTCAGGCCATTGTGTAATACTAAGTGGAATAGAAACGATGTAGGTCATATCCTTTGATCAAAATTTCAGATATAATAGATTCAAATTAATTTAATATTTCTGAAATTATATTGAAATATCTTTGCCGCAAGCATTCTCGTAATAAATTATAATCCTTCATTTTCTAGTGAATTATTCTGATAGGGAGGTTTTTTGTACTTGTGGCGCATGGGGTATGTTCATAATCTTGATCTCGAAACATTTATACCAAATTTACATGGAAAAAGTGACAATCAATATTATTTAAAAAGAAAATAAAAATCTACAAGAAAATGATTATTCCAAACCTACTAAGGTTCAGATTGGAAGCTGGAAAACTTTTGTTAAGAAAAGTTATGGATTAACATCATAAATTCAGCATTTCAAATACATTGGAGTGGGTGGGATTAGGTTATGTTGGGTGCAATTTGAGTAAGTGATAGACTGACCCTTCACTGACATGTCCCAGGCTTCGCAGGTACAGGATATGTGCTCTGCTGATTCATCATCCACAATGCATAAGTACCGACGATCTCTCTACCACTGTCTTTTTATGTGGTTTCTCAGCAGTGTCCTGAAGAATGCCATAATTTTCCTGCTCCATTCCAGGATTTGCACCGTCATACCTTTCGATGGGTTAAATATGAACGCCTTAAAATGGGTTAGATCTGGAATACTCCTCCAGCGCATGAGAGTTTGCTTCTCTGCTAATTTGAAAATCATGCTCTGGGCAACATTTTTCTCCATGCCAAAAATCGATTCCGGTCCGATAAAATCAGAGCCAGATCCGTTTTTTGCTAGTGCGTTGGCTTTTTCATTGCCTTCCACCTGGAACCCAGGTTGGTTTTCACAAGACAGTTTAAGAAGTTCCATACCGTTCAGAGTCTATTCTGCTTCTGCTTGGAAGATAGTAGTGAGGTTGCCTTGATCGAGGTTTCAACTCTTGGCCTTTTCCCGAATACACGTGTTGGTATCAGAGCCGTCGGTGTCTCGTGGGATGTGAGGTGGGAAAAGAAAGTATGGCACTCTTCTGCAACGTCACTGTGACAACTGATTTCTTTTCAAAATGAAGCACCCATTGAAGGAAAGCATACCTTCAAATTTAATTGTTTTTTTTTTCAAAACTCTGAAAGTTACGAGCAAAATGCTTTTTAATTTTCCAGTTTAACACCCTGTACCTCTGCAAGAAAGTAGTTTTGTGAAAAAATACATGTGAAAGTGTCATTCATTTTTTTGGTAGAATATCCAGTTGTAATTTGAACCAGTAATTGGGAATGTAAAATTAACTTCAGCCGAACAATTTTTTCATTACTAGTATGTTTATATTCGTGAAAACGGTTGGTTTTTCCGGATTCAAACAAGTATACATTTTCACTCAAATTTGGATGAGGGGAAAAATTAATATTTTTTCTGATTTCACTAGTGGCGTAAAAAATACGGGGAAAAAAGGACCATGATACCCTTCTTGTACGCCACTGGTAGCAACTGAAAATGTGAGTTATTTTTTAAATAAAGCACTTATTGAATAAAAACATTCCTTCAAATGTAATTGAAAAATTTTCAAAACTGGAAGTTATGAATAAAAAATTCTTTCGATTTTTCATATTTAACATCCTGTATCTCTGCAACGAACGACATTTGGGAAAAAAGACATTAGGAAAGTCCCATTTATTTTTCGAAGGGAATCTTCCGTTTCAATTTGGCACCATAGTTTCGGGACATCTGTATATTTGACAAGAAAATACATCATTTGTCAAAATATATGAGCAAAAATATGAACTTCTCAGCTAATATAATTATTGATAATAAAACAAAAAATATATTGCACGTAAATTGTATATTGCAAGTAAATTCCTCATCCTTGACATATCATGGGATTATTTCTCATTGAAAAACACAAACAGTATTTCAATTTTTGTGCAAACCCATACTCTAATATCAACTAACCAACCTAATAGTTGTAGGTGTTAAGTCACCCCAAACCTACCTAATGTTATCCAACTCAAATCAAAAGAAAAATATATACAGTGCTCGTCTAAAGTCCGTTCCCCCTACTAATTTTTGAACCACCTGGTATATCGCAACGAAATTTGGAGACATGAATAGGAGATAAAAACCTACTTTTTCATGAAAATCAAAGCTAAAGTTTCAAAATGGAGGCTGAGCGCAATAATTTTTTAAAATAGAACACAGAATATTCCATTTTCGAAATCTGCTCATAATTTGCAACAGTTTTCTCAATACACTTAATTCCTAAATTCAATTAGTTTCGAAATATTAACGTTTGAAAAGTGACATTCGGTTAAAATGAAGTATGGATTTTGATCACTTCCGGTAAAACATTTTGCTGACTAAACGTTGTTATTAATTTGTAGTTAAATCTCTTAATGAATTCGACTAATAAGAGGCGTGAAGAGGGTTGATTAAGGATAAACAGTACCGCTTACCGGAAAATCTCTAATCCTATAAAGTGCCCTATTATAAATAGCTTCTCTCTCGTTGATGAAAGTCTGTTCGTCTATTTCTTCACACGTATCTATTATTCTGCATTCCAACACTTCTTTTGTTTGGCATTCAGTGGCGTATATTTTGATTTCAGACACCCCCATAGGAAAAAATCTAGAGGTTTAAGATCCGGATATCTTGGTAGCCTCCTGTACTTCCCCTGCGACCTATCCATCGCCCAGGAAAGTTTGTATCGGGGAACTCTCTAGCCATTTGATCGAAATGGGGAGATGCCCCATCCTGCTGAAATATGATTTCACGATTTTCAAACTCTTCCTGATTGTTCATTACAATTTGTCTCATTTGAGGTTAAATTTCAGTTTCTAAAAGATTTCTGTGAAGAACTCCTGTAAGATTGCCTCTGATGAAAATCGGTCTAATAACGCGATTGCCCAAAATCCCCGCCCAAACATTCACCTTTTTAGGAAACTGGATATGTCCCTCTCTAAAAATATGAGGATTAGTATCGCTCCAGTATCGTACATTCTGTTTGTTGACTTTTCCATTAAGGAAAAACCTGCATTCGTCTGCGAAACATACACGTTTTAGGAAGCCCCGTTCTCCTTCAATTGTTCTTGTTAACCACTCACAAAATTCAACCCTCCGGTCTGGATCATCCTCTGTGAGAGCATGCAGGATTTTCATTTTATAGGGATGAAACTTTTTTTTTTAGGTCCCTTTAGACACTTTTTGAACTTACTCCACAGGATTCAGCAAGTGCAGACGTCGACTGAGTCGGATTGATTACCATTTCAGCAACAATTTCTACCTTTTTTTCTTCTGAAAGAGGCGGTCTTCCTGATCTTGGAGCATCTTTCAGCGTACCAGTTGCTTGGAGCTTATTTAAAAGTTTGCGCAAATATGACCTCGAAATAGGATTTTCGGGAAATCTATCATTAAACATACGGACTGCTAGATGATAATTTCTTCCAGCTTCTCCAAATATGAAAACTGCTTCAAATTTATCTTCTAAACTACGAGCCATGATCACACTTTTCATAAAAGGATTTAGGCGCTCAACGGACTATTTGACAGTTAGCACTTCAGTTTGACAGTAAACAAGATGTTACCGCTACAACGATTTTTTCCAATGCAAACTTGATTGAAAGCAACATTAGTGTTTTGGTTGGGTTTGAAATAACCAAAATGTCACTTTTCAAACGTTAATATTTCGAAAACAATTGAATTTAGGAGTAAAGTGTATAGAGAAAACTGTTGAGAATTATGAGCAGATTTCGAAAATGGAATAATATACGGGGTGTTCTATTTAAAAAATTTATTGAAGATGGCCGTTAGTTGCCATTTTAAAACTTTTAGCTGTGATTTTTTCATGAAAAAGTAGGTTTTTATCTCCTATTTGAGCCCTTCAAATTTCGTTCCGATATACCAGGTGGTTCAAAAATTAGTAGGGGGGAACCGACTTTAGACGAGCACTGTATAACCTGTTGGTTTAATTCAATTCTAAAATTCCATGAAGATACCAAAAAGTTTAAAATTAAAATCCAACATACTTCTGAAAATATAAACGTTCACTCATCTATTAAATTAAATAAGAGCAATGAATCAATTTATTTTAATTTTTTTATCAAAAATATTTCTGTTATAAAATTCCTGGAAGAACAGGTGAACTTTCCTGCGACTTTTTACAGCTCTTGAGCCATCGTTAAAGTTTCAACATTATGTCGTCGAAAAATTCCTTTATCATCAAACAAAGGTAATCGTGACTTGAAGTGTCCAACAAAATCATTGAAGACATACCGATGGATAAATTCAATGGATTCTTGTGAAACAAACCTGCGGCACTCCCTGCGAGGTGGTATTTACTTGTGGTACCGCGTCAATTTCGGTGGTTATACACCCTCACCAGCTGTCTAGTTAACCAACACCGTCGGCCGTCGACTTTGTACACCAATCAATTTTCCATTATCGTTTCAGTGTGTATTTGTAGTTTATTATGGTGTCGGAGGATACATCATTATTAAAAACACATTTCCCTCGATATAACACGCACCATTATTATTTACATAGGGTTACAATCTTTTTTTATTGAAGGATTGGCATTTTTACGGTATTTGGTAATGATGACTATTCAATTCGCCCAACAAATCATTACAGCACTTCTCCACAATCTACATTCAATGCATTTTGCATTAGCATGCAATTGTCAGTTGTTTTTCATGGTAATTATGTGTTCCTATTGATCAATATGAAATCATTCACAATTTCATGATGTTCTATATATAACATGCAAGAAGAGAATATTGTGGCATAGTGGACAAATTATTTAATTAAAGAAAAAAAGCATCCTCAAATGGGAGTCTAATCATAAGGTCGTGGGTTCGACTCCCACTTGAGGATGCTTTTTTTCTTTAATTTAATAATTTGTCCACTATGCCACAATATTCCCTTTTCGCATGTATTTCTTTCGGACGCAATATTTCCACTTCCACGTTCTATATAACATTTGGTGCATTTTGAGAAGGCTAAACACGCCATTTTTACCCGAAGTAATCAAAAAGGAGGAGGTTCTCTAATCGACGCGTATATATTTTTTTTTATGTAGATACGCATAACTTTTTACTGGGACGTCCGATTCCGATTATTCAGTGGATAGGGTGTACTTTGAAGTTGGTCCCATTCGAATTTAAAAGATGAAATCCACCCTTAAGGGTAGCAAAATGAAGGATATTGATCACCCACCCTCTGAATTCTGGTCCGTTAACCGATTCTATCAGGCATAACTTTGTACTAGGTTCTTCGATTTGGATTATTCTTTTTTTATTAGATAGAGTATACCTCATAGTTGATCATATCTGAATTTGAGATGGAATAATTCACCCCTATGGGTTGAAAAATTGGGGATAATTTGATTTTTCACTTGTGAACATTGTCATGTAGTTGACAATGACAGATCGCTAATGTCATTATTTTTGTTCTCTTACATCCGTCACAATCATTATATTCTATGAGAGGATATGAACTAACCAGAACAACAAAAATAATTTATATTACAACAAATAGTAAAAGTAGATAATCATATTATTTAACTGGTAATAGTTGAAGTAAGGTGGGTAAGTAAGTATTTTGGAAGTAATAAAAAAACAAGTGGGTAGTGATTAGTAGATTTCAGCCACAAAATTGAAAAATAAAAACTTTTTAACAAAAAATTAAACCGACGAAATACGGAACTGAAAAGTAAAAAATAAAATAAACCTTCTTAGTCTCAATAAGTAAGCTCCTAAACTAATGTAAATAACTAATTTTGAGTCGGCGCCAAACAAACAATTATCGAAGATCATTATCTATGAAAGAAGTAATTAAAACGCAGCCGTGCATCTCTCTGCCATCATTTTACGCTTTACCTAATTCATTTGCTTGTTTGTTTGGCGCCGACTCAAAATTGGTTACTTACATTAGTTTAGGAGCTTGGTTATTGAGACTAAGAAGGTTTATTTTATTTTTTACTTTTCAGTTCCATATTTCGTCGGTTTAATTTTTTGTTGAAAAGTTTTTATTAACCGACGAAATTAAAAAGGAGGTTCTCTAATCGACCGATTATTCTTTTTTCATTGGATAGCGTGTACTTCTAAGTTGAACCCATTTGAATTTAAAAGTATCCATCTCTAAGGGTAGCAAAATGGAGGATATTTATCGTTCACCCTCT
Source organism: Gonioctena quinquepunctata (assembly GCA_018342105.1). Classification (NCBI taxonomy): domain Eukaryota; kingdom Metazoa; phylum Arthropoda; class Insecta; order Coleoptera; family Chrysomelidae; genus Gonioctena; species Gonioctena quinquepunctata. The sequence continues at coordinate 54,300 of JAFIRS010002239.1, read as the reverse complement.
GAATTTTGGTCCGTTAACCGATTCTATCAGGCATAACTTTGTATTATGTTTTCCGATTTGGATGAATCTTTTTTTATTAGATAGGGTATACCTCATAGTTGATCATATTTCAATTTTGGAATGAAATAATCCACCCCTGTGGGTAGGAAAATAGGGGATGATTGATTTTTCACTTGTGAACATTGGCAGACATATGTAGCTGACATTGACAGATCCTCCTACATCCGTCACAATAATTACCTCCTATGAAAGGTTGGAATTATATACAAAGTGATGGAATCAACTAACCAGAACTTTCAAAAATAATTTATGTTTTATAACAATAAATAGTTAAAGTAGATAATCATATTATTTAACACTTAATAGTTGAAGTAAGCTAGTATCAAAAATTGAGTAGGTAGTAATTAATAGATTTCACCAACAAAAAATTTGAAAATAAAAACTTTTCAACAAAAAATTAAACCGACGATAAAATCAACTGAAAAGCAAAAAATAAAATAAACCTTCTTAGTCTTAATGATAATTGAGCTCCTAAACTAATGTGAGTAACTAATTTTGAGTCGACGCCAAACAAACTACCAACTGAATTAGGTAAAGCGTAAAATGATGGCAGCGAGATGCACAGCGGCGTTTTGATTACTCGTTTGGCGTCGACTCAAAATTAGTTACTCATATTAGTTTAGGAGCTCAATTATCATTCAGACTAAGAAGGTTTATTTCATTTTTTGCTTTTCAGTAGAATTTTTCGTTGGTTTAATTTTTTGTTAAAAAGTTTTTTCTCATATAGATTCTCCCGCATTCTGAATGGATCACACACAAAAATAAGGATACTGCTGCTGATAAAATAATGTTAGTATTTTCGGAAAGAATATATAAGATCTATAATTGGTCCTTGAAAACATATCAACTTCAACAGAAGTAAAGCATGTACGAATAATTTTTGATGGAATTGAAAGTTTACTTGAAGACTACAATGAAGTCTAGTGGCAGTAGTAGGGGCTGTGTGTAATAGTCTTAGGATTGTATTTCGTACAATTTATTAGGTTTTATTATTCGCAGAGCTCTCTCGATCTATAAGGCTTGCTCGTTGGGCAGGAACAAGGGCAACTCATAAAATATAGACATTCACAAAGTTAAAAGGATTGAAACGTTTAAAAAGTTAACAAACAGTTTACAAATTAAAAAATCTGAAAAATAAAACATCTTTCTCAATTTTTATAGTAGACTGATAATTTGGATGATAAGAAATGAACGAATTCGAAGGCAAATATTCTGATGAGTACATTTACAAATGAGGAATACGGTGCCATTTGAACATTGTTTTTCATAATTGATTGCACCACATGTGTGGCTTTACACCATTAGACCAATCAATGGAGATTTTTTCGTGACAAAAATACTACCAGGAAACCGACTGTGCCATCATACGAAAGACGTTTAAATGCAAAAAATATATTTTTTTGGTTTGTTTTTTGCTTGTAATATGAAAACTAATGAAGCAATCTAGATGTTGTCAAGAAGACAAATTGTAGAGAATAAAAATGCAAAGAAAATTAGCCCCAGTATGACTCAAGTAGTAACGAAGAAAAAACGGAAAAACCGGAGAAAATCTGCGTTTTTTTTATTTCATAACACCGCCATTTTTTTTGTTTTGGAGCAGGTTCTTTACGACATGTAGTGATTGATATGTACTTATGTGTAAAACTAAGCACTGTTGGATTATTAGTTTTGGCATAATTGCGATTTGAGTTGTTTAATGCACTTCATTGCAGCAGCCTATATAATCTAAACTATTGAATTTAGAGCGGTGGTACAATGGAAACATTTGATCAGCATCACGAGTTCTGCAATATATGAAAAATTCGAGCAAATTCATCGAGTGCCAATTTCCATTGATGCGGTGCGAGGTCTTTTGTCTTGGGTAAGTCTGTACTACTTTTGCCTATCCTATCAGCCTCTCTTGGCAAACTCTCGTTATTCTCGCCCCCAAAGCTAGTCGAGTGCTGAAGGAGCCTTCCTGATTTATCACCACTCAGACATAGGGTAGGCGGCTATATCGCCTCATCTTCTAGCTCCTCTTGCCCTTTTTCGTTAAAATGCTGCGAAATAAGTGAGAAATACTTGCAAACATGACTGAAAACGGACTGAGGAGTGCGGGTAGAGCAACAGATTCATAACGGGCGCAGCGCGCTTGTATTAATATACATACGCTTCCCCGCGTCTGCTGCTCTACCCCCACTACTCAGTCGCTTTCACGCACTCGCCCATTTTCTGTCATGTTTGCTGCAAGTATTTTTCAAGTATTTCAAGTATTTTTCACCTATTTTGCAGCATTTCAACGCAAAATGAGAATATATGTTTTGTAGTAATATACTTCTACTCTCGAAATATTCCAGAAACATTGGAATCGTACCACCTATGACGCATACAGGTCTGCTGCAATAAAGTGCATTGAAAAATTCAGATTGCAATTATGCCAAAACTAATGATCCCATAACGCCTGAGTTTTTCACACATAAAGTAGATATTATTCACTACTATGTTGTGGAAAGCCTGCACTACATCTTGAAAAGTAGCGGAGATATGAATTTAAAAAAAAGCTGTTTTTTCGGTTTTTCTCCGTTACTAATAATCTGATCGAGTTGCGCTAAGGCTAATTTTTTTGCATTTTACAATTCGTCCATTGAAAGCATTGAGATCGCTTTATTAGTCAAGTTACAAGTCAAAAACAATAAAAAAAATGCTTTTAAATGTTTATAACAAATAAGCAATGACCCAAAATACTAATACCTGCACAAAAAAAAACATTTTGACGCTATTTTCTTGGGTAATGCAAAAGGTAGTTTTTGTAAAAATGTTAGTCACAGAAACCTTTTCGCTGTTCAGGTCAACATCTGCTGGCTAATGTTGCAACTCCCCATAGCACAAACGCCATGGCTGTCAAAGAAAATATTCCACTTATCGATCGCGTTGAACCATTACATTCAGCGACACATTCTCTTCCGGCACTTTTTCACACAACGGGTTCATGATAAATGTTCGAGTATTGCACGAAACATTTGTCATCCATTCGGATTATTTATGTCGAGTGGGATGAACACCGACAGTCTGTTTATTATCGGTTTCGGTGGAATAACATCGGATTTACATAGAGCTTAGTGCTCGAGAATGTTTGCAAAGCGGATTATGAAGTATTGTTATGGCAGTTGAGGGGACAAAGCGCCATAATCCCCTGTACCTGTAAATATGAGCGCTGTTCTTTTCTGGTGAGTTATTTCGCCCATTCACCTGCAGTTATGCGAATATGTTTGTTATTCTGAATAGATCTTGGGAAATACCTAGTAAATGCATCTTTTCCACAGCTACTATTCACCGTGAGAGAAACGTGCACCATGATAGACCGGTATTGTTCACATTCCTGTTGTTTTCCCTGTTACATAATGCCTTCACATCTTATACGAAATTTTGAAACAGACCATAATCTGAAAGCAATTTGAGGTTATTTGATCTTTTTCACAATTTGACTATAAACGATCAACTATCATCAAGATAGGGGTTTTATTAGACTGAGGATAATTTCATCTAGAGATTTATATCTTTGATATTCGTCAAAATAATGCAGAAAACTATTCAAATTTGATACATTCTAGAATGTTTTGTTCACGGATACAGATAAAGTATCCGAAAAATTGTTTAATTTTTCACTCTGTTTTTTCGTTGCTGGATTTAATCCCTCATAAAAAAAGACTACACTTATATAAATATATATATATATATATATATATAAATATATATATATATATATACATATATACATATATACATATATTGCCCTAGCGAAAGCTTTCGATATGGTTGCCTCCTCAAAATGAAAGAGGTCATAGGAATAAGAGGGCAAGCAGTCGCATTGGTGAAAAACTACCTGTCTGAAAGAATTTCACAAGTTAAAATAACTGATATTAAAAGCGATTCTAGATTAGTGGAGTATGGTGTCCCTCAAGAAACAATTCTGGGTCTACTTTTTTCAAATTACCACACAATAGAAAAGTGGATTTTGCTGAGTTACGAAAATGATTGGAATTCTCTTAGAGCTAAAGCAGAAAGTGATCTAGGTGAAGCCTTCGACTGGTTTAAAAACTGCCTATTGACAGTTTACTTCGAGAAGACCAACTTTTTTCCGTCCACATCTTATTCAAAATACTATAATTCTCTAGTCGTCAGCATTGGTGACAATGAAATTCTCATATCACGTACTAAATGCTCAGGTGTATTCGTAGATAACAATTTTGGGTGGGATGTGCATATAAACTATCGTATAAAAAAACTCCGCTTTATTTTATATAGGTTTAAATATCTTTTGAATATCCTCACATTGGACCATCTGAAGGTGTTTTATTATACACTTTTATTATACACTTGTTATGTCATAACAGCCTGGAGAGCTGCCAACCAACATAAACAAACCTAGAAAAAATGCAAAAATGAAAATTATACATTTGCAAACCACATACTCACATAAGGGATAAATCATATAGGGAAACATATTCTCAATATACGGCAATATTTTTTCCAATAATTTGCAATCCACAATAATACTGGACCAGGATAAATTTTAACATGTTTGTACTCTGAACTTATTAATGTTTTATGTAGCAGAGATCCTTTTTATGATTTCCTGTAAACTTGACGAGTAGCACTGATGATGACTTAACAGTCAAAAGCGCTCTGTTATGAGTTTTTTAAATTTAAAATGTATTTCTTTGATTAAAATTATTCAAAAGAAGTTCTTATGAATTTGTTTATTATATTTGGACAGTGTAATAAAATTATCAGCAGGACATGTAGAAAGTTCAAAGAAATGTATCCGAATCTACCGCCAATGAACCTTAGGAAATTTATACAAGTTTCAGAACAATCAACTTTAAAAGCCTCGATCCGTAACTTCCGATGACAACTAGATTGTTATATTGGCATATTTTCACGCATTTCACGAGTCATCGATAAGAAGTGCTGAAGAAGATTTAGGTATAAAATATTCTTCAGTTCAAAGAATCTCGAAAAGAGAACATGCATGATTATTAATTCACCAAAGTTCAAGCAGTGAAGCCTCAAGATCCTCAACAGTGAGTTGAATTTTGTGAAACAATATTGGTACGCACCCAAGAAGATCAATTTTTTTAAATAAAATAATTTGGACTGACGAATCAAAATTTTCAAGATAAGCGATTTTCAATAGGAAAAATCGTTATTTTTGGTGCAGTGAAAATACTGACGTCACGTTGGTAACAACTACACAATGTACGAGAGGAGTGAGTGGAGAACTTGAAAGGCTTTTTGATGATCGGTGGATAAGGCGTTTGCGAGCGAGTAATTAGCCAGCGAGATCACCCGATCTTACTCTATTAGATTTTTACCTGTGGGGCATGGATTTGAGAAAAAGTTTAAAACAGCCGTGAATTCGAGAGACGAGTTGTTACAAAGAATTACCCAAGCAATCTGATCTGCCACGACAAAAGCAGTCAACACACCTATTTTGAAGTGCTTGGAAGTAAACGGCCATTGAAATATTCCACATTATAGTTTTAGAGATTTTATATATTAAAAAAAAAATACGTTAAAATAAAAAATATGCAATAAGCATGGAAGTATGTATTAATAGGCAATCGGATCATCATAATTTCATTTTCCTATGGTCGAAAAAAGACATATTTTCCAATAAAACACAACAAAACTCTAAAATATTTCAAAACCTATTTCTTAGTAGCATATTCGCAGCTGCAGGCGTCTTATCAATGAGCACGAGATAAGACGATAGATATGCCGTCCTTCGGAGGGAACGTTAAGATGGCGGTCCCGAGTTCATAGATGTTGAGCTCGTTAAAGATGCCTTCCTCTGACACAACAGAGGATTCGGCAAAATTTCTGGTTGGGAGGAGTGTGCTCACCGGAGTCGATGTTTAGCCTTGGTAGCAAAAATAAGCAGACGTTAAATAATGAAGGAAAAAAAACGATTTCTACCCCTGACCAGAGATGCTACTGGCTTCACTCAGACCTCCTGAAAGTGGTGATTTATTAGTCTCAACGTATAGACACACCTACAAGCATTATCATTGGCTTGTGGTCACTCAAACAGCTGTCACTCAAACCCACGTTGACTATCGGCTCTTTTGATCTTCTTTAGATCTACCGTTCACCGACGGAGAATGTTTACGAGTAATACACATTAGTTTTTGATTTGCTCCCTATAAAAACAGCTTCTGCAATTGAAAATGGTTTAACTATACAGATATGTATAGGGAAATATCAAAAGGAGTTGTTGAGGAAATTGATGTAGATCCTAAAATAATATTATATACAGGGTGTTCCATTTGAAATATCAGAGTTGCTAATACTTTCTAATAGATGTGGCAACACCGCATTGAAGAAAATTTGAGTTGGGTAGAGGATGTCCAAATATGCTCTCCATCAAATTTTCAGAGTGATGCGTTGTCTGGTTCACCAGAAACGTCTAATGTACTATCCACCGTGAATTAGCCTGTATAACACTATTTCCTTGACATTAGGCAACTGAATTTATTGAGAATATTCAAAAATAAACCAGGGAACTGGATACTTACTATGACTCGCTTGATGACCAGTCGTTATTAAAATACATACTGTGTGTGAAAAAATCAGTTATTTCTTATTTGGTGTCTGTTTATATAATCCAAAATGTATCGATCCTTCACCAATATGTTAATTTTTGAAAATTTCATTTCATATAAGTATATTTATCATCCTAGTTAGAAGAACCTGGATTATCCACATTCAAGGATCTCCTTTTGAATGGATGTTCTCTTATTTATTTCCTATTTTATGAAAATGTACTTGTTTTAATGAAATTTATTCCGGTGAATATATATTATCATTATTATTATATTCTACTTTTAATCTGACGGAAGGAAAGTGGAATAGAAACATTGTTCATAATTTCATTTCTGTTAGGTTTATTTTGTGGAGACCACATTTTTCAACCGACAAAAATACTATTTGTCTATTCTTTGAATTGGAAGATGGATAAAATCGACCTCATAGTTTCAAAATAGCCGATGTTGAAAGACTAAAAAAAATATTTCTATTCTCACCCTATATGTCGTTTGCTACAGCTCTTAAGAGTCCCACAATTTCTATTTAAATAGTTTCTTCTAACATGTACTCACAGAATATTGGTGTTGTTTGTATTGCATGCTTCTTTTCATGAGGTTAGTTCGTTTGATTTAATAAGACTGCTATTTGTCTACGTTTATCTTCCTTTGCCACACATAACTCATCAGTCTTTCTCTCTTCCAGAATAGAGTATAATGAAAGCAGCTGAATCTATGACAAATGAACAAGTTTTCTATTATCGAATGGGTGCGCCATAGATTTGGAAGTTGAAAATTCCACAAAATTATATTATGCAAAGTTTCTTCACAAAAAAAATTGTTGGTTGATGTGGACCGACGGAAGTTAAAAATGAAAATATCAGTTCCTCAGACAATCTCACCAACCAAACGAACCTGAAAAAACTAAATATAATTTTTCTGCAAACTACAATCGTAGACGAAAACTACCTATTGCATCTTAATTCCGTTGTAAAATTTCAACATTGGATTTTAGAACCGGTTATACTCACTTGGCAACAGAGACCCAATATTTTCATTTCATCTTACCCTCAATTCATTGATATGGGATTGAATGTAAGAAGATCCGAGTTAGGGAAGTAAAAAACACCAAAATTGATATTTTTTGAATTTTGTTCATTTCTTCGAGGACGCAGTGTTTTAAGGCTAGATATGCACTTGAAATCATTTTACTCATTTATGAAATACCCTGTACAACTATATATTTTAATTGTGCCACATCGGAGAAGAAACATTGCTCGTTGCGCCCCAGATCTGTCAATTTCAAACTAGCTATTTTTCATCGAAATATTGAAATAATCTACTACAATTTATTTCAAACATAATTTCCTCTTCCACTGTGAGTTTCATGGGATTACCGATTACCTGCACATTGCATCGGATTCCTAGAACAATTTACTAGTATTCATCATTACCTCGTAGTTTTTCGAATCACCAAAATGGTCACCGCTCCTCAACATTAGGTCTCCACAAGAGATTTCTGTATAATGACGAGGGCCACTGGCTAAGTTTTTTCTTTTTGTTTAGCTGTGCGTGTCTGCTCGCGACAAGGAGGCGCCAACTTTTCATTATACTTTTGATTGAAGCGGCACTTGTGGCTAGGGTTCGCGGGTTCTTGCGTCACTAGTTTTCTAGACCATTGGTGTAGTTAAATTCTCGATTATTTCTTTTGCTGAATGGTTTCGAATGAATGATAAGGAGACCTGAAAGATATTCAGATGATAATATAACGAGTGGCAGAACGGTCAATTTTCAGTAGTGATATCCCTAGGACATTGATAATAGATGAGATAATTTTATGACAATCGAAAGCTTGAGAAAATGAAATTATGAGGCATTTGTCAATGTCCGAGGGATATTCGGCAGAGAATGTTTTGACAATAAAATTTATAACTCAACACCATGAAACATTTATTTATTTATTAAAAGTACAGTTAGTGAAAGTACAATTATTAAAATTTAACTTAACATTAGATTCGTTGCTGTTCTCTACTATAGAAGATCTATTACCACGCATAATACTTATGATCTTGTTGTGGTGTTCTTGATCGAGATTTAGGTATGGTTTTATAGAATTTTGATTGCTATGACCAGTAATTTTCAGCAATTGTTGTTCATTTACACCACTTTTTGCCAATTCGCTAACAGCAGTTGATCTATTCGAGTGATTTGTTATCTTTTTGTCCTTTACATTCAAGCCAATTGCCTCAGCAGCAGATTTAGTCCACCCATTTATTGTATTTCTTCCAACAGGTACATTATCGTACCATTTGTCAGTTTCATTTTTCCAGTGTCGATTTGGTTTCAAGAACAGTCGTGGTGAGGTAATATTGTCGCCTCGTTTTGATATCAGTTTATGAAAAAGACGTACAGGGCAGCTTTGTCTCTCACTATTGGAAACCAACCATTTACTACTTGTACAGCTTTTAGAACCACCTTGGCACGTTCTACTGAACACCGGATTGTATTCAATGCGATATGTTGGAGAGTCATCGTTATTTTTCTCGATTTAAAAAAAATCCACCAGACAAGCAATTGCCTCTCCCCCTCGCCACGCTGATTCTACGGTAAAATTTACGCATAATACCTTCAGGAGTATTTTCATCCATAGCAATATTATTTTGTTAACTTCAGACAAATTTAACGAAACTGAACTGGACTTACGTTTACATGGATCTGCTTGTAGTTTCTTCCTGATTGCATCGCGGGCATCTCGGGCTGGTTTAAATACTATATTGTTAAACGGGTCAATCATAATATTATAGTCATTATAGTACTTTTCTTGCAAAAGTTTGCACGAAACGTTCCACATTGTCTTCACCGTTGCTTCTTTAAATTCGGTCCCGTCTTTCTTTCTCATATTGATCGCCCAATCTTTTAGTATCAACGCCAATTCTTCTATGCTTCTATGTTCATTTAATTCATATTCTCGTTCACAGCAAAATTCCATAAATATTCCCCAAATATATTTGTGACTGTAGGTTGTGTTTCTGGGAATGTTTTCTTTGATAAGCGCATTTATACTTTGAACATTCGCATTGCCAAAACGTGACATTTTGAAATTTATTTGGAATGATGTTGTCAAACTCAATCGTGTTGTCATAGTGATTGATAATTGCACTGAATGCAATTATCAGTGTAATGTTGACATGATTGGGTGAAATTGTTTCATATGACACAAAACGACAAAATTTGAATGGTATTTAGAACTGTCAAATTTTTTTCAGAATAACTGGATACACACAAATATCGTATAAATGCTGGTGTTTCAGTACCTATACTACATAGCTGATTTTCCAATCGATGAAAGTCATTTAATGGCTACTTATAGTATATCCATTCTTAGTTCACCCCTGATTAAACATAATGGGATTTGCGCTTTGATCGAAAATGCCGACCAATAGGCTGATATTCATTCTTTCACTTCAAATGTAACTTTGCCTATTTTTGTTCAAAAACAAATTTCAGTAAACTATCCCCAAGTAGCACAGAGTTGTAAAATTTACATAATGACTTCTTATAACGTCTTAAAGACTACGCATTTGCCATGTTTCACAACCAAAAACTTAATGCGCGTTCTGTAACTTTTAGGGGTTGCTATGATGTAGTTATTATGAGAGTACAATAAATCATTCTCGAGATGAAGTTGTACTGTGGTTTGTACGTGTATGAATTGTATGTGTCGTTAAGTAAAGCTGAAAAGCAGTTTTGTGAGTTTATTATGACAATGTGGTTCTAATGAATTGATTTTTGAAATTTTCAATGACTACATATCGTAGTCATGTCATGTAGGTAGGTTTATAAACAGATGAACATTGGTAGTGATGACTACATTATGTACCTTCAGTTCTTTTTGTTGGTAATATTGTGTTATGAGGTATTTAGTTTTATAATTTGTAAATATAAATTAAAATGCCAAAGCAAAAATCCAGTCTGCCTTACAAGATATCTGAAGCGTATATATATATATATATATATATATATATATATATATATATATATATATATATATATTCAAAACTGCAAAAAGAAAGTTCATCCGGTTCTAGGTAAAAATGTAACAGGAACAATATTAGAACAAGAAAAGACAATTAAAATAATATATTTAATAATAGTCCTTATATTTTCAACAAGTGAGACTCTTTACTACACGTCAAAATGAAGGATAGGTATACACAGACTGCATAAACACTTGACAAGTTCCAGTCCAATTGAAACCACTGATAAGGTCTGTTACGTTGTAGATTGGCTCTTAGTACCAAACAGGCACAGTATAGTCAACACTCGGTATTATCAGTTCTCTCATTTATTTCCGTCATGCCTACATTGTATATTTCATGAAAAAAAAAGATATCAGGTCATAGCGCTTCGATGAAAAGGAACCTTCTCATCCTATCGGAAACTCTTCGTGGAAAACAAAACTAAACCCGTTAGCACGATTATTTTGTATAGTGGATGATTCTCACTACCTTTAACTTCAAGTTCAGTGGCTACACATATCAGTTTTGAGTGATTTTTGTTAGGAGACTAGCAACTATCGCTTGTATGTGGTTCCATACATTTGTATAGTATTTATATTGAAGTTGTCTGATCGTTTTAATATGGTAAACATATTGTAATACTATATTAGAAAGTGACCTTCATCCATAATGATATAATGACTACACCAAGACCACAGAACGACGCAACAATAATATTCTATCCAACCCTTTTGCGACTGGCTTATATGAGTCTATATTGGCAAGTCATTACCACTACTTTATAACGTCAATGTGACGTCATAAAAGTGTGTTCATATGAACTTAGCGAAACAACTTCTGACAGAATCCGCAAAAAACATCCGCTAATCATTTGGCGCTAATTTGCTGCTAATTAGTTGTGAAATAATTAATTTGGTCGCTATTGTTGTTTGACAAAAAAAACTGATTTTCCACTAAGTTCATATGCAGATAGTGTAACAACTATTAATCGAATTCACGAAAATCAGAAACTCATATGAACTTAGCGAAACATAATTTTTTTTTCTTGAACGTCAATAGCGACAAATTGAATTTTTTCACAACTAATTCGGCAAATTAGCGGCAAATTATGTTCTTATACATGGTGATCGGCCCACCATGAATCTTACATTGGAATTGCCCAATCAGGTTTCATGTCGTGTTAGATAGTTTTTTATGTATTGTTGTGGATAGTACTTTGTATCCCGTTTTTACAAAGTTCATTCTCTAATTACTGCATATTTTTTGGTGCAATTTATCTTAATTATACTCATAGGCCTTCTATGTTAGAGGGAAACAATCAACGCAGTTGTTCCTCTTGAAGGAAATAATCACCACCAAACATGATTTTACTTCAAGCGTGTGACATATATTTTTTTTGGGTTATTTTCATACTTCTATGCGTTCTCCCCATTTGAAAATAGTATTCCTGCATAAGTTCCTTCCCTAGATCATACCTGGATATTTCGTTTCTACCAATTACGAGAGCTACGATCTCGAGTTACACTGTCCAAGTTGGACAGCGGGAATTTTTGCGTTGGTCGGTATAATTATTGTAAAGTGACCGCTTGTATGTCACTCATTCGATGTGCTTCAAATTACTTCGTCCCTAGTTTTCGTAATTACCCTCATTGTGTCCGCGCTGGCAATGCAAGTAATTAACCAAGGAACTATCAAATGACAGATGTGAGATAACGAGGCAGGAAGGAAATGATAGCATTATATTTTCGTTTGCTCCTATATTTCATGTTATGTATTCTGATACTATGTTCTGATTTCAATGACTATTAGGAGTATATATATTCACCTAATTATAAAATATGAATTCATCGTAGAGTATACTCAAAAATCAATGTTTTTTTGAGGTTAATTCAGGAATGGAGAAATAAAAAGAATAATAAAATGAAACTGTGTTGCATGCTTGTCGAGCTCGAATAATTATCACTCTTTAATCGTTTTTGTAATACGCCTGTTACGTTTCTAGTGAAAACTAGTAATTATAAACTCAATTCGATCCCAACTGAAGCCTTATTTATCAATTAGAGGAATACTTTTATTACTCCAACGGTAATAAAATAATTACCGCCTATAGTAATAATTATAGTTTTGATTCGATTTTCTATCATAACTGCATTAAAAAAAGAACTGAAGCAGTATATAACTTAATTGAAATTTATGCGTATTCAAGAGAAATCTTAATTAATCTAGAGTTTATAGAAAATTAATTATATCCTAATATCAAACATAATCTGAGATCACATTCCACGAATTTCAGTTTTGGTAAACACCTGGCTTTATGTACTGATCTGATTAGTACAGTTCGAGACCATTAGTGGTATCTGCTTTTCTATGATTTCAATTTATGGAAAATCATGCATGTAACTTTACGAGAATTCTCGTCAACTTGACTTGAAAATCTTCACAACAGGTATACATACCCCAATATTAACCTATGGAATCAATATTCATGCAAATTATGATTCCGGAATGAATTGGAGAAAGATTGAAACGGAAATAGAAGTCTGATGAACTTAATGCACACTATGCTTTCACAGTCTCCTACTGGGCTCAGGGGTGGACAGTATATTGAACAGTCGAAACAAAAACCATTATTAGGAAAACGCTTTCTTCAGATGAGGATGTTCCATTGAATGGCATCCTTTTTAGACTTCTCATTGAATTCGGCTCCAGTATTGTTTGAATCTCTACCCCTGAAAAAAAAAATATGTTGATTCCTCCTACCTGGAAATACTGCACTAAATCCAGCCCGCAAACTTCTTTCTCTGGAATTTTTATATTTCTATCAATCAGAAAGGAAAAAGTGCATGATTCATAATTTCAGTTTGGTATGGCAATCTCAAATATTTCAACTAAATAGGATTCCAGATGGAATAGAAGCCCAATGAACCTATACCAACGTTCTTTTGGCCAAGAGTATTGAGAATTATTAAATATTTTCAAAAGTTTCTCAAAGATCTTTGTCTGAACCAGGTCACTAAAAATAAATTAGATTTTTACATCATATCTCGTGATCCAAACTGGTGGTATTTTGAATTGTCGGTATTTTGTGATCATTGTATGAGTGTTGATGATATTTAAGAGTGAATCTCAAAAACAATTTGTAACTTGGCACTGTCTTTCAAACTTCCGGGTTATGGCTGAAATATCTTCGAAGAAATGCATATCAACGTCTTTATGTCCATTCATTTTCATGAACCGATGATGGCCTAATATTTGAATATTTGAATGTTTTAATATCTCTATTTGCTTTTATTCCTTCTTTGAGACCTTCTTGAAAAACTCCAAAAATACGGAATTAGGGGAAACACTAACGAATTTCTAAAAAGCTACTTGTTGAAGGAAGTCATAGTACCACAAGAACAGTTACTTTTGGAGTACCCCAAGGAACTGTCCTTGGCTCACTCTTATTTATTATATGTTGCTTTCAATACTGCCGGCGAAATCATCAGTTTTGATGATACAACCATACTATATACAACTCCAACTGGGCAGAAACTGAAAGAAAAAATAGAAATTTATTTTCCAAATGTATCAAACTGGTTACAAATGAATAAATTGACACTAAATTTCAAGAAAATGAACTACTTACCCTTTATGTCATATAAAACCCTTTAAGGATTAAATCCCAAACCAAACTGAAAAAACAAAATATCTCAAAGATTTCCTAGAAATTAAAAAATTCAAAACACTATTTCTCCCTAATAGAGTATATACTATCCGTATGGAATATTAGGTTGGGGCGGAGTTAATGACTGTTTTCTAAATGAAGTACATGTTTTACAAAAATGGATCTCAAAAATAATATACGGTAAAAAGGCAACTTTTCCCACAAACTCTTCTTACAGCGTATCCCAAATAAAAGATGTAAGGCAGGTTTTTTTGTCAAAAAATAATTCTATTCGTAATACTAGGAAAAATTTAACTCACTCTACATGAACACCCCTACAATACTCGAAAAATTGATGAAATTGTATTCTCACGTTGCGAAAAAACTATTGGCCCATTAAAAATGCAATTATATAACACCCAGAATCTATGCTTCATTACCACACGACTTGAAAGATATGAAAAACCATCGAAAGTTCGAAAAATAACTAAAAAAACGGATTGCCCAGAAAAGAATTATATTTACCGAAATTGTTAACCTTATAACTAAGCAATTTATAATGTCTATATGTGTGTATACACTGTGTCCGTAAAGTATGGAACAAATTCATTTTTAGCTAAACAGGTCATTTTAAGAAATAATCCTGAAACACGTCGATATTTGATGTTAATTTACCGTATTTTAAAATAATAATCTAATATACAGGGTGAATTACGTTCGAGTAATGACGTCACCGTCATTTTTTTTAAATGGAACACCCCCATTACTCTAGCTGAGCTGATTCCAAAAATGTATCACATGTTGATTCCAATTGGTACAGGTGGACAAAAATACAATAGTTTTGTGTGTGCTCATAAAGTAACGCGTAACATTCTTTATTAGGTAAATTAACAATATTATCAAAAATACTTATTGTCTAGCGGAAATTGGTTTAAATGTAACACCCCGTAGTTTGCTACATGTTTAGAGTAATAAAAATGAGCTGTTTCCAAACATGTTTGGTACTTGTGGTCTAGCAGACAGAATATGACAAAAAATATTTCTTATCTATTTATAAAAAACATAGTCGTCTACTTTTTTGGAAAATGTCATTATTTGTTTAGTAATTTATTGATGTTCAGTGACAGTTTAGTACTACAATATTTTTGGTATTCGTGAATATTCGAATGATTGCTTAGATTTAATTGGAAGTAGAAATGGAGTTAAGTGTAAAACAAAGAATTGAAATACTTATGATGATTGGGTATGGAGACAGATCGCGAACTCAGATGGAAGTGTGCAATTTGTTTAATGATAAATATCCAGAAAGACCTATAACGCGTTCAACAGTCAGTAAGATTGAAACGAAATTTCGAGAAATTGGTAATGTTGAAAATGTACGCAAATCAGGTCGTCCCCCTGCAAATGCTGATACAGCATTAGATGTTTTACTGAGTTTTGAAGAAGATGCGCACACTTCTGTTCGTAAAGTTAGTCGCTATTTCGGTGTTAGCAAAACAACGGTACACAAACTATTGAAGCTTGAAAAATGGCATCCTTATAAAATCAAACTTGTGCAAGAATTAAACGAAGATGATCCCGATAGAAGACTCCAATTTTGCGAAGAAATGATGGATAAATGTCACCGAGACCCTCTCTTGATACAAAACATTATTTTTTCTGATGAGTCCACTTTCATGTTAAATGGTGAGGTTAACCGTCAGAATTGTAGATACTGGGCAAAAGAAACCCCCACTGGATGCGTGAGCATCATACACAATACCCTCAAAAGGTAAATGTATGGGCTGGAATTGTTCGAAATCGAATCATCGGACCCTACTTTTTCGAAGGTAATTTAAACGGGGCAACGTACCTTGAGTTTTTAAGGGGGTATCTCGTACCTACTTTTCGTAATTTGTTTCCCAGAAGACGAAATCCTGGAGGTTTTGATGAAAGTTTATGGTTTCAACAGGATGGTGCACCTCCACATTATGCTGTAGATGTTAGAAGGTACCTAGATGAAATTTTTCCGAACAGGTGGATTGGTAGACGTGGACCCACTGAATGGCCAGCGAGGTCACCAGATTTAAATCCTTTGGATTATTTTCTGTGGGGCCATCTGAAGAATGTTATTTATAAAACGAAACCAGCAAATATTGCAGATGTACAAGAGAAAATTCGAACAGAAATAAACAATATTACGCAAGAAACCATACACAAGGTTCAACAAGAATTTGTACACCGTTTGGGTTACTGTCAAATACAGCAAGGGCTGCAGTTCGAACATTTATAAAGTCATGTATTCCAGCATATTCTGTCCGCTAGACAATAAGTATTTTTGATAATATTGTTAATTTACCTAATAAAGAATGTTACACGTTACTTTATGAGCACACACAAAACTATTTTATTTTTGTCCACCCTGTACCAATTGGAATCAACATGTTACACATTTTTGGAATCAGCTCAGCTAGAGTAATCCGAAAATTGAGACAAAATGGGGTGTTCCATTTAAAAAAAATGACGGTGACGTCATTACTCGAACGTAATTCACCCTGTATATTAGATTATTATTTTGAAATACGGTAAATTAACATAAAAAATCGACGTGTTTCAGGATTATTTCTTAAAATGACCTGTTTAGCTAAAAATGAATTTGTTCCATACTTTACGGACACAGTGTATGTATGTGTGCATCCATCATGTATATTTCATAACTCTTCTTTATTAGTACTAGAAAATTAGTCCAATTGTGACTGGAAAATTACCCCGATTGTGACTTACCCTCTAATATATGGAAAATCTCAATGAGAAGACTATTAATCCCATTTTATGATGTAATATTTTACCTGGCATACCTACAATTTTCTATTTTCACATTAAAACAAAATTATAAAATTTTACGCATTTTAGTGTTATAATTCCACTATGGAAACCACAAACACAAGTAGTTGATATCACTTCTGTGACCCACATGTTTACTCACAAGCACACTTCTATAAATATATATTATGTCTTATTATGATGATAAATAAGCATATATTATTATTATTCGTATTCTTCCGCATTCTAATATTTCTCTTCTTTTGTTTCAGGATCATCCGAGCCTACGAGGAACGCCGCTGGCAATGTTAGCAGCACAATGCAACAAGCTATCCAATAAGTCGCCCCCTCCCTTAGCAGACGCAGCCGTCGGCAAAGGCTTCCATCCATGGAAAAAGAGTCCTCAAGGAGCCCCATCACCTGGTCTCGGAGTTTCTTCATCTGGTTCCCTCCAGAGATCCTCTGCTTCAAACCCCACATATTCCAGACCAGTAATGACATCGTGCTCAAGCGTTCCCACCACTTCCTCATACGGAAGTGATCTCTACTTTCCAGGAGCGACCTCGCAACCAGCGGTGGCTGACAATTCTCATGTGCACCATCACCAGAGCTCGTTGCTGGGAAAAGTCGAAGGAGCTGCTACTGCTCATCATCTGGGATCGGTCTACTCCAGGCATCCATACGAAACTTGGCCTTTCAACGCAATGTCTAGCGGATCACATCACAGTGGAATAAAAAGTGACCCGGTGACTTCAGCTAACGCTTGGTGGGACGTTCATTCCTCAGCCGGAAGCTGGTTGGATATGAGTGGAGCTGCTGGCATGCATGCCCAGATGGCAGCAGCCAACTATTCCACAGACTACTCTAGCTTAACACATTCTCTTGCCGCTTCGAATCATCTCCTATCCTCAGGACAACACTTATTACAAGACACATATAAATCAATGTTGCCCGGTGCTCAAAGTGTGGGTGCTTCATTTGGCTTGCATGGGCCTGGGTCGGCGCCATCACCTACTGGCGGTGGGGGAGGCCTGCCTCCGCAAGTACCTTCCCCGAGATCTCAGAGAAGATATACTGGCAGAGCGACTTGCGATTGCCCTAACTGTCAGGAGGCAGAGAGGCTCGGGCCCGCTGGTGTCCACTTGAGGAAGAAGAATATTCATAGCTGTCACATACCCGGTTGTGGTAAAGTTTACGGTAAAACTTCTCACTTGAAAGCTCATCTTAGGTGGCATACGGGAGAACGGCCATTCGTGTGTAACTGGCTCTTTTGTGGTAAGAGGTTCACCCGGTCCGACGAACTTCAGAGGCATCTCAGAACCCACACAGGTGAAAAAAGATTCGCCTGTCCGGTTTGTAATAAGAGGTTCATGAGGTCAGATCACCTAGCTAAGCATGTTAAAACCCACAACGGTAATGGTAAAAAGGGAAGTTCAGATAGCTGCAGTGATTCCGAGGAAAATAGTCAAAGTGATTTAACTAATGTCAATTCACCTGCTTCGATGAATCAGACACCCCCACCGTCGAATATGGGGCTGGATATGGTAACGGGAATGGATGTAAAGCCTCCCAGTTTAGTTTGAGGCAGGTGGGGCCCTACGCTGCTGTATCCCAGCTATCCGCGCTAGCGTGCGGCCCCTCAGCAAGTGATAATGTCTGTGTATAAAATATGTATATAGATTAATAGTACTGTGAATGGACGGAAATATAGTTATTATTCCTTGCTTATTTGATTGTAAATTTTATATGTATATTTAACATTTCATGTAAGTAAATGGTGAATGAAAAAAGTGTCTTTAAATGTTGTCACATATCATCCCTATTTATTTCTTCGAGCTTTTTATTGGATCCCAGTTAACTTCTGGTAATTTTCAGTGAGGAGGTTAATTATTTATAAATATAGTTATAATATTTCTCCCACCAAGAATGCTGTTTTTATATAAATTGTAAGAATGTCTGTGAATTATTATTCGAGAGCTTTTGTGAACACGTTGTGGATACAATATATTTCAAAAATAGCATAGCCGTGGTTTTATTTATTTTTGTTCAACAAAAATTGTAATAAGACAAAATATTAAAAAATATACGTTGTATTGTTATAATAACAAATAGTTTTATTTTTCATGTCCATGAAATAAGAAAAACAATGAGTTTCTCAAGCCAGAAAACGATGACGTAATGATCATTTCCAAAATAAAATGCAAGAAAAAACATAACGCACGAGTTCTTCATACGTAGGAAGTAACTGTTGTGACGAAATATGACGAAAATGAATTGAAAAGATTATAATAAATACAAATGTTAGGTATAAACATTGAAATATGTTTTTTGCCAATAAATATAGATTTGTAGAGTAAAAATATATTTATTGTCGTAGGTCAATCGGCCTTCAGGCTATAGTGCACAAAAAATCATTTTATTTGCATTTCCTAAACGTTTTCGGTCAAGCGACCATCTCCAGGGAAAATGCTGAAAAGTGAAAAGGTTATAGGAAATTATTCTATCAGATGAAGTTTCTGTGATACAAAAAATAAATTGTGTGTAGCTGTTGAAATAATTCACTTGTCAGAATTTTTTGAAAGTAATTGTAGAGAATGAGAAGAAAAAAAACCAAATTTTAAATGGTCGACGTTTCGAAACTTTATTGTTTCATCTTCAGGACTCTGAAGTGTAAAAATACAAAACATTCACAATAAAGTTCTTGAACAATGAATATATTACTGTGAAAGACCGAGCTACGGTAAATCCTAAGGTTTCCAGTACCAACTCTTTAAGGTAAAATCCGAACAGTTCTGTGATCATCATTTATTTCGAACTTTTACCACCATTCACGTGGTAAATCTCAGGATTTACCTCAGAGGCACTTTAAATGTTGGTAAAACCTAGCATGTACCAAATTCTAAGAGTAAAAGCCTGAGGAAAGCGTCCCTTTTTTTAAATTTAAAGATCAACCAATATACGGGCTTTTACAGTAACTATATATATATATATATATATATATATATATATATATATATATATACATTTATATGTATATATATATATATATACAATGTGACTCATTTAAAATGGAACCACCCCTGTAGAATACGCATTTTTCAGTCATTCTCAAAAAAAAAACTTTTTAAATATTGAGCATCAGAAACTGTATATTGACACAAATTTTTATAATTTCAGTTTCATTTCCAAGGCACTCTTTGGATTTTTTCTTTGTCAAAAACGGCAAAAGTTTATTAGGCAATTTTTGTTTTCAAATTTGACTACACCACTGGATTCGTAGTCGTTATGAATGAAAACTATCAGAAATAAAAAAAAAAATATGGGTTAACAACGAAGTTACAACAACTTTAATTTTGGAAACAAAGTTTTTGATTATAATTTTTATTTAGATTATAGACATATTTAAAATCTGGCAACACTGCCGATACAAAGTAGAATACCAGTGAATTTGTACAGCGAAAATCCAAAGTCAATAGCTCATTCCGTTCTACAGTTATAACTCCTGAATGTATGGTAATGTGAGCGATTTGTGGTGGAAGCGATTTTGTAATAAAAATCTGTCTACGCCACTGGATTTGTGAATTATATTCCCTTAAAATCATTTATTTGAGTTTAGGTTAAAAGGGTATTCAAAAATAACAGAAAATTAAAAATTCATTTTCAAGTTATGCAGTCTTCCATAGCCGATAAAAACGAAATGAACCGAATCAAGTTTTAAAGTATCAAAATTATTTATTCAATAATAAAACAGAAAGCAGGACAAAAAATGTTCCTTTTAAATTCTGCGAGACTCAAATGAAACAAGCTTTTAGAGAAGGTATCAATAATTTGAGGAAAGCTGAACTAATACATTAGGCATAGGTATTGTACTAAATCAATAGTAGGCTGTGATTTAGTACACCACAAATCGCTCACATTATCATACTTTATAACTGTAGAACGGAATGAGCTATTGACTTCGGATTTTCGCTGTACAAATTCACTAGTGTTCTACTTTGTATCGGCAGTGTTGCCAGATTTTAAATATGTCTATAATCTAAATAAAAATTATAATCAAATACTTTGTTTCCAAAATTGAAGTTGTTGTAACTTCGTTGTTAACCAATATTTTTTTATGAAATTTCGATGGTTTCCATTTATAACGACTACAAATCCAGTGTTGTAGTCAAATTTGGAAACAAAAATTGCCTAATAAACTTTTGCCGTTTTTGACAAAGAAAAAAAACCATTGAGTGCCTTGGAAATGAAACTAAAGTTATGAAAATTTGTGTCAGAATTCAGTTTTGGATGCTTAATATTAAAAAAAAAATATTTTTGAGATTGACTGAAAAATGCATATTCTACAAGGGTGGTTCCATTTTAAATGGGTCACACTATATATATATATATATATATATATATATATATATATATATATATATATATATATATATAAAACAAATTAAAAAGATTGCTTGAAATAACAATTAATCATCGGAGAAAAGCTTCGAAGAAAGGGAAAAACAGACACACATAAACATTGTTACACACATTTAGGTTTTGTTCACAAAAACAGAAGAGAATAAAATTGACATAATACTGGTTTAATGGAACACACACAAAGATAAACAAACTGAGCTGTTGGAAATATTGGATATCTACCCACCTTTTTTAAAATGTTTACCCCATTTAGACAAATCGTGGAGAGAACAAGAAATAAATAGTGAAAATATGACGTGTCGATGTCCGATTATTCACACATTTTTCTTCATGTTTCGTTATTTCTATCATTTCGTTAAGGAGTCTTTTTAACAAAATTGTTCGTTGACCCATGATGGTGAATGATTCGAAAGGCTCGTAGGATTTGTTTTTTTTGAATATTTTTGCAGTCTCTTTTATGTTCGGTCACCCTGGTTTTTAAGTATCTTCCTGTCGGTCCTATGAATACTTTTTCACAATCAGCACATGGCATTTTTTTGTGTTTTAGTTTTTAATCTAGTAAAAAACTATTTTTGACCGTGTTTTCACATTTTTTACTGATTTTTAAGTTCATATTCTAAGATGTGGCATAGTTGAAGTGTCAAACCTTCCACATACGGAAGCTTTGCATCAGAATCAAATAATAATAATAATAAAGCAGCTTTATTCATCATTTCAAATTCTACATATAACAAAAGAAAAATACAATATTATTAATGAATAGAGAGAAGTTGAACGATGAAAAGGCGAAGTGTCAGCTACAGATGTTTTTCAACTCGATCACATGAAAGATAAAAAAACAAAAACAAAACAAAAAACAAAAAGAAAAGTCATAAATAATCTACTGAAGCATATAAAAAAAATGAAAAAAATTAATAATGAAGTTCGTTACTGTTTTATACCTTATTGGTTAGTGATACTCAACATATATCAGAAGCGGTATCTATCAACGTAAGAACAAAAACTGCCTATTCTTTAGCTGATGTTTCAGTCTCTTTTTGAAATTACTTGGTGTGTACACTCTGAATTCATTGGGTAACTGGTTGTACAATTTGGCAGCATTGTATGAAAAACATCTTGTGTAAATTGTAGTGGAGTGAGGAGGAATGACAAGAATGTGTCTATTCCGTGTTCTGAGGTCGTTCAGTGCTGAAAACGTCTTCAATTTTTCATAAAGGTATTTAGGAGTTTTCGTTATAAGAACTTTGTGGGTTATTGATAGTAGGTGTAGATTTCGAAGATCGTTCAACCTCAGCCAACTAGAGTTATTGAATTCCGTACTTATGTGGTCAAATTTCCGAATAGAAGGAAATTGTTTTGTATTATTTGCAGACTTCAGGAGGGCCAGGAGCACCAGGTTTGAAAAATTCCGAAGAACTAGGAGTGAATTTAGAAGAAGTAGGATGGGCGAAGAAGGAACGATTCTATTTTTTTAACGATTTGAAAATAGGAATGAAGTGTTCACAAAACTTGTATTCCTAGACCTTTCTCTGAGATATTTCCAAATTCTCTAAAAATCAAGTTTGAGGTTATTATTAGTGACACTATATAAAATTGTGAATCCTCTATTGCTACCAATAGTGTGGCCCTGATCTTTTAAACGCCTGTCAAATCTAGAAGTAGAAGGCCTATTAATGTGTCCCTTGATTCTAGTTGATATTCTCCTAATAGTGTATCCAATATAAGTTGCATTGCAGTTGTTGCACATAAGCTTGTAAATGCCGCGTTCAGCACTAGAATTGATATTATCTTTGAGGTTCACTAACAACGAACCCAGCGTATTGCAAGTTTTAGAGTATACTTTGATATTATCAATTTTTTTATAGAAGAGTTTGGAAATAGATAAAGAAATTATCATTCAAAAATAATAGTGAAAAATATTTAGTGTCTGAAAGTTTGTGGATGACAGAACAAGCCATGTTTCTTTGTCTTTTCGAAGATATTTCATCAATCAGCTTAGTAACAATTCAGGATCATAACTATTCAATTTAATTGTTTGAGAATGTCAACTGCTCTTTGAAAGTTCTAAAGATATTCCTTTTGAAGGGGATTCGAGCTGAAGAGTTTCTCCAGTAAATCAATAGAGAATTGAACATTTTTCCACATGAGAATGCCAAACAAGCATTTTAGTTAGTAACAAAAATATTTCCAATCACATTCCATTCTTTAAGTGATTAACATAAATTCTATTCATACATTCTGTCCGCCATCTTGAATTTATGAATTTTGACAAATCCATAATTCCGACCCAGAAAACCCCCACATACCAATTTGAATCGAATCGGACCATAATAACAAAACTCGTCCGCCACTTGATTTTTTCAATTTTGAATGGAAATTCATGATATTCGACCCCAAAAACCCTCACATACCAATTTTGAATCCAATCGGACCATAATTACAAAAAATTGGCTGCCATATTGGAGCCGTCATCTTGAATTTGTGAATTTTGTATGAAAATTCATAATCTCCGACTCCAAAAACCTCCATATAGCAATTTTGAATAGAATCGGACCATAAACATAAATCTCGTCTGCCATCTTAAAGCCGCCATTTTGTTTTTTCCCAAAAAAAAAATCCGTAATGCATTGTCACGGGAACAATGAACACCTGCCAAATTGCACGTTAATCGGGCAAATTGAGTCAAATCCAACTTGCAAGATTTGATTACAGGCAGACACCGTGAAACTGTAAAACATTGTTTGTGACACGGGATAGAACACGATTTCAGACTTGCCGATGCAATCCTCACCTTCGTCTGAAATCGTCTTGTGTCATCCCTAGTCACACAATATTCTATTCAAGCACTATCACGATATCCTACATTACAAATCTTCAAAAAAAACATAAAAAAATTCGTTGCCTCCCCATTATCTGAAACTAAACAGAGTTTCCAACGCAACTTCTCGAAATTAATCTCAAAAACTACCGGTTTCATCGAATGCGTCACATAGTTTCAAATCCGTAAAAATCTTGTTTGAAACTTTTTAATTCTGAGCAATTTGGCTTGTAGCTATATCTCTCAGATTGGAATGGATACTTTTTTGTGTGACAGGCAATTAACAAATTGTTCAAACCATCCACCAATGCAGCACTGTTTTCTGTCACTACGTGAGAATTATCCGTCTAGTCTAAAAATAAAAGAATATACACGTTTTTATTTCCGAAGTCCTCATTAACATCACAATAAATTCAACACTTCCATAAAAAACGCTCTATCCGAGAAATAATTACCACATCTAATTTTATCTCGTTAACATAAAACAAAAGTAAACGCCTCTGAATTGTGAAGAATCACACCAATTTTTCACAGTGATTTAAATAGTTGGCTCGATGAAAGCAATAATTTATTTGAGAAATACTTCGAGACACGGCCTAACATTCAGCACACACATATGACGGGCACCTTGAAGGGGATCTAGTAGCTGTTCGAGAAGAAATAATTATAATAATATTACATTTCACCTTATGAAAGCTGATTATTTATGTGTGAAAGAAGATAGAAAATATTGAATCGAGTATATGATTCATCTGAATCCAAATCTAAATCGATATTTGCTCATTTATCATTGGTTCATTCATTCAAATATCAAGTAGTACTCGAGATAAATTGCAATAATCCATGATCTCCTATCACTGTTACTTGAAAACGAGTGTAACCCTTAGTCTCTTACTCTTTCGACTAAAATAAGGGGGCAACAGCCATTCACGAATTTAGAATTTTGACTGAACAAGGACTAGAGACCGGTCTTCAGCCCTTGCCATGATGATAGTTCTCAAAAATGGCCGAGAAAATAGTTTTGGATCAGAATTTGGAAAAATGTTAATTTCTATAGAGGATGCAGCTTTCACTACCCAGTATGGATTGGTAAGTAGCCCATCACTCCAGGGAGTGCCTGGGACGTTTGAAACGCGAGGGGTCGTCTATGTTATAATCAGTGGATTCCCTCATGGGTTATTGCGCAATCGAAAACTTTCCGATTGCGGTCTCTGATAATACTCCCGATGGAAGGCAGGTTCAAGTCTTCGAGGATCCGATCGTTCCGCGCATACCACGGAGCGTTTGTTATCATTCGCAGGACTTTCATTTGCACCCGTTCCAGGACGCGAATGCTAGTCCTGTAGGTCTGGCCCCAGGCGGTTGGGGCGTACAAAATGACAGGCCTGAACATCATTTTATAAATCAGAACTTTGTTCTTCAGAGAGAGTTTGCTCTTTCTGTTAATCAGGGTGGACAAAGTACAGATTTTTTTGGCAATCTTGTCCTTAACGATCTTGACGTATGGTCTCCAGGTGAGCCGGCGATCCACCGTTACTCCCAGGTACTTGCCCTGCTCCGACCATTCTATCTCCCCTCAAGAGACAGACACACCTCTTTCCGGAATGTCTCTCTTTCGTCCCATCGAAATCGCCTGCATTTTGTCAGGATTTAGCTTTATTTTCCACTCCGGGTATCACTACTGTAGGTCATCTAATGCATTCTGCAAATAAACGACACCCTTCAAGTGGTTGGCTGAGGAAGAAAGTAAAGCCGTATCGTCAGGGAATGAGGAGATCTTCACGTGTTCACTCCTTGGGATATCGGATGTGTAAAGGGCGTACAATAACGGAGACAGCACTGCCCCCTGAGGAACACCGGCCTCAATTTCTCTCGAATTCGAAGGAGAATTGTCTACCTTTATCTGAAATGTCCTTCCCATGAGGAAAGACTGGATCCACTTCACCAGGCTCTGAGGCAGGTGGAAGTCAAGGAGTTTGGACAGTAGTCCCTCATGCCAAACTCTATCGAAAGCTTTACTGATGTCTAACAGTATTATATGGGCACTGTTATCAACATTAAGTGATGTTATGGCGTTCTCCACCAGCCTCAGAACCTGAAGCTCGGTGGAATGAGCACGCCTAAAGCCGAACTGCACATTCGGTAGGACATTTCTGTCCTCCACTTCTTCGACAAGCCTTTCCAGAACGACTTTTTCAGCCAACTTAGCTGAACTGCAAAGCAGACTGATTGGTCGATAATTTTGCGGGAAGGTCGGGTTTTGTCCCTCCTTTGGAATCATAACCACAATGGCATTGTTCTCGCCCTTTGTTATATTTAGTTAAGTAAAGGAAAACTATAGACACAGTCCGGCAGCATTGTATCTCTCCGTTGGCGAGAGGGTGGAAAAACAATAATTCAGTACCATCTAAAAGTAAGTGCACATCGGGCTGTACAGGTTTCGGCGGTTTTTTAGCTGTTCTAAAAACTCTGTAGCGGTGCTAGGTTCGGCTAGCTGGTCCTTTCGATTGACGAAATTGTGAAATTGCTCATACTTCCTTATCCCAACTTTCCTTCCCAACCATGTTTACCCAGTGAACAAAAATTGGACTTATAAGCCAAGGAAAAGTCTCACCAACGAAATATCGGTGAGTATAATTTTGATTTTACAAATTTCAAACTGAGCTAAGAGGGAACATTTGGTCCCATCGAGCGCGGATTATCAGTGAAAAAAGTCAATTCATTATAAATATATATCGATTTGGTTTTCTTGTCTCTTCTGGACAGCCTTTTCAGAAAAACATTGAAAACACGGGTCGGTCGGTGAACAGTTTTTTGTTGAGGTTGTCGCGTGGAGAGTACAAGGTTGTCGGATTATCAAAAATACGGAGTTTTCAGAAACAGTTTATTTATTGGTTCAATTGGATTAGGAAGCGGTTTTAATCGATTTGAACTGATTTGTGTTTTCCTTCATTTTGCGGATATAATTGCATATTATCTTTTAAAAGAATGACTACCTCAGAAAGAAAGAAAGTCTCACCAACGAAATATCGGTGAGTATAATTTTGATTTTACAAATTTCAAACTGAGTTAAGAGGGAACAGGCATGCTACCACCTTCGAGGGAATCTTTTAAGGCGTAGAGAGTTGTTAATTATATTAAGAAGTGACTGTACCTGGTTAACCAGGGAATACTCAATCATACGATTAGTAATTCCGTCGTAACCAGGTGCTTTTTTAGGATTTAATCCTTTATGTGCCTTTAGTTCATCCATCGAAGCCGGACAAATGACATCCTGATTGGGTTCTCTTAGAGTACGACGAACCCGATCTTCCAGCAAAAGTCCTCGATGCAGACCATCGTCTGGATGCTCGTTCAATCTGAATTGCCTTTCCATCGTATCTGCAAAGGCTTGAGCTTTGTACTCGGGGTCGTAGCATATACCGACCTCACCATGAAATTACGATGAAGTTTCTAAAGCTGATCATTGTTGTCTAAATTTTGAAGTGCTGTGCCAAATTTCTCATTCCTAAATTCAGATATATTTTCTCTAACCTCCCTATTCATTTCATTAGCTCGGATTCTGTCCGCAGGGAACAGACTCCTTTGATATGCTCCCATGGCACGATTTTTTTCCCGAATGAGAATTTTTATTCTCTGCGGGAATTCATCATGAAATTTAGGAGCCGGTTCCCTCCTGGAGGAATCCTCCAAAGCATTTTTGATGGTGAGTTCGTAACGCGCCACGGCCTCATCCAACTCAAGTGGAGAATCCATTCTCTCAGGAGCGCAGTAGGCTGTCTCCAAGAGTGAACTGAATCTCTCCCAATCCACTTTTGTACACAGACCATCTGTTTGGGGCGGTGGATCACCCGCTAGTGATGAAACCACTGGGTTGTGATCAGAGCCAAGCTCTGAGAGAACGTGAATGTCCCAGTTCCAGGTGATGTTCCTAGCCAGGGCAATGTCAAGTTCATCGGGTCGGAGGTGACCAAAATTCGTCGGCTCATCTGGAGCCAATAACTGGTATTCATACCTGTCACAGTGTTGCCACAGTCGCCTGCCATTCGTATTGGTAACACGACTGCATTGTGTGTGCTTAGCTTCTAGATCACCTATGACCAAAACAGGCTGATCTGTTTCCATCAAAAGTGTATCGAGCGCCTCAGGAAGTACAATCCATCAATGATCACAATATCCAAATAGGCCAATCAGTAGAACAGAAAATGAGTGATTCTGTGACAAAAATATTACCAGGAAATCGACTGTACCATCATACGAAAGTTGTCCGTAATTATATCCTGTTATGTTTCCTACTCACCACTATCATGGCTTGATTTGATATAAACATTTAAGGGCAAAACATCGTTTTTCGCTTGTTACATGAAAACTATTGAAGCAATCTCGATGCTCTTGGACGAATTGTAGAAGTTCGAAATGCGAAATGAATAATCCCTAGTACGACTCGATCAGATAATCAATAACGGAGAAAACCGGAAAAATCAATCTTTCTTTAAAAAATTCATAACACCGCCATTTTTCAAGATGTAGCGCAGGCTCTCCGCGACATAGTAGGTAGGTAGTACTTGATATGTATTTTATGTGAAAAGAACTCTGTCGGATCATTAGTTTTGCATAACTGCAATTTGATTTTTTTAATGCACTTTATTGGAGCAAGCATAGTGGATTTTAATCTTTAAATAGATTTCGAAAGTAGAAGTACTTCAAAAAGTGTTTTCTCATTTAGCGTTAAAATATTGCGAAATAGGTGAGAAATACTTGCAAACTGGACCGAAATCGGGAGAGCGCGTGAAAGCGGTAGAGTAGCGTATATATAGTACCCCTCCCTACTCAGCCGCGTTCACGCACTCGTCCGTTGTTTTGTAATACTTTAATTCTGCTTTGAAAGTCTTCCTAAAAAATTTAAATCAGACCACCTATGTCGCATTAAGGCTCGCTCCAGTAAAGTGCAAATTCAAATTACAATGATACAAAAAATACTGATCTGACTTTAGACATAAAGTACACATCAATCACTAGTATGTCGTAGAGAGCCTGCGCTACAACTTGGAAAATGGCGGTGTTATGATTTTTTTTAAAACATTGATGTTTCCAGTTCTTTTCGTTACTAATAATCCGATCGAGTCGTGCCAAGGCTTATTTTTATCGCATTTTGATTCTCTACAATTCGTCCATGAGAGCATCGAGACTGTTTCATTAGTTTTCATGTTACAAGCAAAAGACGAAATATTACATGATTTTTTGCACTTAAATTAAGCGATGATAGTTGCGAGAAGAAATCATAACAAGATATAACTATGGACCGTCTAATGATGGCACAGTCGATTTCCTGGTATTATTTTTGTCACGAGAAAATTTCTATCGATTGGCCTGAAAGCAGGAGCTCCGGAATTGGAAATGTAGGCATTAATATCGATAATTTTCAGTTAATAAGTCATTTCTCTCTTATGTCGTAGACGCAAAGAGCTTAAATTGTGTTTTTCGAGCATTTGGCATACAACTTGAAGATGAATCCTGAATTAGAGAGGAATATATTGAAATTCATATAGTGAGTGTCACTGAATCTACTGGTATTCCTTTATTGGACTTTCCTTATCACTGTATAGAAATCACATGATAAAACAACATTTTCAGTACCTCCATTTCATCATTTTTTTAAATTTTGGTTATTATTTGAAAGATTCGACAGACATAGATACTTTCAAATTTTACCCATAGTAATAATTCATTTAAACACAGGATTGTGATGAACTGTTTGCAAATTTGTTATTATAATAAATTAAAATTTCCTTTTTTTCTAATCTCATAAAAAAAAATCCTAGGAATATTCCTGAAAATTTTATACCTGTTAAGTTTAGACAGATGATCAGATGCTTGCATTTTGACATGTTGCTATGACAACCTAATTTTTTCGGAAATTACCCCACCCATAAGCACCTAGCCAGGTGATCCTAAAACAAATTGCAGTAAATAATGGGTATAACCCTAATATCATCACTAAGTTGATCAACAAAATATCTCTATCAATTCCCCTACAGATATAAAATATTTTTCACTTGCATTCTCAAAAGACATTTCTTTGGTTATTTCTAAATTCTTCTATAGAAAATTCGATAACATCAGAATTTCCTACAGAACTTCCAACACTTTGGGTTCATAACTGGTAAATACCAAAGATCAAATTAATCCCAGCGACAAAAGTGGCATCTATAAACTTATCTGCAATAACTGTAATACCTCTTATATCGGAAAAACTATCAGAAAAATTTCTACTGGAATTAAAGAACACATAAACAGGCCTTCTACCTCTACTTTTGTAGCTCATTTGAAAGACCATAACCATACCTTCGATTTTTCCAATGGTTTTAAAATATTACATAACGTCAACAACAATAACCTCAAATTAGATATGTTGGAGAATTTAGAAATATTAAGAAAAATTTCTAGGAATAAAAATTGTGTCGACACTCAAATTTACTCGAATCAGAGCATTTTTTATCCGATTTTCAAATCATTATAAAATTAATAACATAATTGTTCCTTTTCGGGTATTATTTTCCTTTTTGAATTACATTCCTACTCCTTTGGTTATTTTAAAATTTGGCGCGTTTCGTTTCTCAGTTGACATATCCTTTTTCTGGTTTCACTGTATGGTCAGACATTTTGTTGCTCATGATTTATTGTTCGTTTCATTTCAGAATAGTTTACACATTATGCAGTTACTCATATATGATAATATTTCACAAAATTCAGTTCTTCTATAAACTTTACTTTCCCTAAAATTCTGACAAGTGAGTTGAATTTTCCATAACATGTCTCTTAGGTTATCAGAGAACATGCATTTTTATTTTTCATCTAATTATATTCCTTTCACTTTTCAGAATTCTCCTGATGATGATCTGATGATCGAAAACGTTCGAGAATAGCTAGTGATTTTTTATTTTTATGCACTATAGCCCAAAGGCTTCCCCGCCTCAACCAATAAATATACGTGTTTTTATATTCTATATTTATTGAAACCAGATCCTGAATCTGTTTTGCTTTGTGTAGAGTTTTTAATGAATTATTTTTAAAAGCCTGAAACATTAGAAGAACTGTTTATTACACTATTTGAGAAATGCAAAAGAAAAATTTCTACTTAATCCTTAAATTAAGGAATAAAAAAATTGAAAGTTCAGAATATGCACGGAACAGTTTGGTATTTGATAGTGAGAACAAACTTCAGCGAACAAACATGTGACAATTTTACTCATATATTAGGATATTTCAATAATCGTTATTTGTGATTCGGTTCCGTTTATAATATAATTGCGGTTTTTATCATAAAATTCAGTTAAAACTTCGAAGTAATATATTTTACAACCTGCCTAGTGACCTATGGGGTTTGTATCGCAAAAACTTGTCGCGCGCCTCTATCGGCTAATTTGCAAGCTGCCTAAAGAAGACATGAATGTTAAAATTATTTCTTTTCCTAACTGGCAACGCTGCTTTGCTATCAAGTCAAAGGTCAACATGCCCGGTCGATACTCGATCTTGTTTACTTTTCTTGCGAATTGAAAACGCTGTGGGTGTTACAATGCTTCTTATTTTTTTTGATAATTTTGGTTTGTTAAGTGCTTTGAAGTATGCTGACTTTATCGACTAGTTCCGACCTTATCTTCCAGTTTGGATATAATGAGGTTCGTTTGTTTTCATTAGTGAAAAATTGACGTTATTGCAGAGGTTCAGTTTGAATACCTATTGCAGGGAACCCTCAACGAAAATAATAAGGATTCTCAGAGTGTCTTTTTACATTTCTCAAACAATCAATTCAAAATTCCACATATTTGAATTGATATTAATCCCGGCAATTGTCCGTGTTTTCTTATGGCTCCGAGCAGTGGGTGAGATTAAAATAGGAACAGGAGTTCCCAAAATATGGTTGAGTTTGTCAAAAAATATTTTCAAGTTTTTTTTTATATTCAATTAGTGTACATGTAAAATGGCATTATACACCCGTCATTCATGAGAGTGCAGAAATTTGTGTAATAAAATAGTCTGGAGTTTGCAGTAACTTATTGGAACAGACCAGTTAGTCACTTGCATACATTTTTTGATAAATTTTCATTCATTCAGATTGCCAAAGAATATCAGCAACAGATGTTTTCCCCATGAAATCTGTTTATATGTTGCCCTTACATCAGATGCAGTTCAACGGCCAACGCAACGTCCAAAAAATGAAAGCCGACACCTAATTATGACATATATTTTTCTCATTTAGGGGCCCGCTATACTCTCGGTGAGAACTGTGATTTATCTGAGAAAATTGGTCGCAAGCAAGATGTTAATCACTGTTTATTTTATGTTTTAACGAGATAACATGGTCTACCGAGTATAAATTGTCATAGCAGAGTAAATCAAATTTTTTCAAGTCATTTGCTCTTCCTGTTGCGCGACACTCGCATTTGGTGGAGTTGAAAGGGTTGTCAGATCTTGTCTAGTATATCATATTAATATGAAGGTGTGAAGTGGCAGTCTTATATGCTACATTTGTGATGAATTTGAATTATCTCTTGGGACTTCTATTTTGAATCTCTTGACATATTGCTTGCTTCATCGCCTGTATGATTTATGATGCACAGAGTCTTCAGAAGTAGCATATTATTTAGTTACAGTCATGAATCATTACTTGAATATCGGGTGAAGCTGAATATTCGCGTTAATTCACAAAATCTCGTGTATTTGAACCTCTCCTATAGCTCGTTCGTTATCATTGATTTGCCATTTTCGTTCAAGCGAGGGCCACCTGGAAAATGTGAAATTATTTTATGAATTTGTAATCAAAATTTTCGAAGACAGTACCATCAGAGGAGATTTCATATTCCTGGCAAATAATACTTCAATAGCAAGGCAGTATAATAATAATAGTGTTTATTCACATAAGTATAGAGACAAAGTAACAGAGGTATAAATAAAATTCGTAAATAAACAAAATATCACAGAAGCAAAATATGCTTGTTCGTGATTTGATATGTGAATAGCAGGGTAATATATAAGAATTGTTTTGATAACTAAACATTAATATACCGGGTGATTCTCTAAGGTGGCGCACCCCTATAACTCTTTTATTATTAAAGATAGAAAAACGAAATTTGGGAGTTGTGCATTATAGTTCAATTTATATTTTTTGACATATTTACTTGCTTTGCCGTACTTCCGGTTTGACCGGAAATGACCACTCCTTTCGATTTTTGAATGTATATCCTATATAATTTTACTTATTTCGATCGAGAATGACATTCTGAATCCAACAACACCTAACTTGTCAATATTTGACAAATAAAGTCATTTTTATTCCAATTTTTATTTTTCGATCTAGAATGTCATGGATCGTGTAAATCGCTCCATTCTTGATCAAGTAATATGGGAAAAATACGACTTTGAGGCTTATGACTTCACAGACGTTTTAAGAATTATTAATAGTCGCAGATATGAATTTTTCCAGTTAACTTGATTTTTTCAAATGGAAAGGCGGTGGTTCGTCGGCTTTTTGTGAAAGATCATTTTCTTACGAATAATTTGATACCACACTTTCACTTAATTTTCACTATTTTTCTGAATAATTGCAAGGAGCGATTATACCTAATAACAAAAAATACGTATTCGGTTTACTTATGCACTAAGTCCTGTTTTTCTAGTTATCCGTGACAAACAATTAAAGCTGTTGCTAGGACTACCTAAACAAATTGGCTAATGAATATGCTGTCACTTTTAAGAATTCATTTGTTGCATAGTTTATAATTTGATATGGAAAATTATACTAGAAACGAGAAAAGTGGCATGTTGCTAATTTACGGAGAAGCAAAAATAATGCAACTGATGCAGCTCGAATTTATGCTCAGAGATTCCATAATCGTCGCCATCCCACTCGGCATTACTTTCCAAA
Organism: Gonioctena quinquepunctata; assembly: GCA_018342105.1. Lineage (NCBI taxonomy): Eukaryota > Metazoa > Arthropoda > Insecta > Coleoptera > Chrysomelidae > Gonioctena > Gonioctena quinquepunctata. Next base: position 20,048 of record JAFIRS010002239.1, on the reverse strand, counting down.
ACTGGAAAATGCGGAATGAACCAGAAGAAAATGCAAATAACTTCATCGTCAGTGAAGAAAAAGAAGTAGACGTGTTGGCCTATGTTGAAGTGAATTGTACGGCGTCAATTCGTCAAATTGTTTCTGAGTGTGATATAAGTTATTCGTCCGTTTGGAGTATTCTTCACAAATATAATTATCGATCATTCAATTACCAACTACACCAACATCTTTACGATAACGACCACAACCGAAGATTAACTTATTGCAACTGGTTTTTGACTAAATACAGGAAAGATTTACGTTTTCCATTTAAAATTATTTATTCAGATGAAACTCGATTCACCAACTTGGGTCTGTTCAATCGGAATAATAAAAGGTACTGGTTTCAAACAAATTTACATCTGATGCAAGGAGGAAATTTTCAAGAGCGATTTGGTTTCAATTGCTGGATGGGTATTATCAGAGAAAAACTTTTGGGGTCAATAATTTTCGATGGACAACTTACTGCGGAAAGATATCTACAGTTCCTTAGAAATCAAATGAATGATTTCATTGTAGATTTGCCACTGGCAACCAAGTTGATATCTATTGACAACAAGATGGAGCGCCACCTGACAATTCTCAAGTCGTAAGAGAACATCTGAATGACACCTTCCCAGAAAAGTGGATTTGCACTAATGGACCTGGCCTGCGAAGTACATTCTTAAGTTTGTTCATAATGTATTATTTCTTTTTCATATTCTAGATCACCAGATCTTACTCCGCTAGATTTTTTTTCTCTGGGGAACAATTAAAAATCAGGAGTATAACACAGCATCAGCTACTCGTGAAGAACTGCAGTATGAAGTAAGGGTGGCATTCCAGAATCACTGCGGAACAGCTAATCAATGTGGTGCGCGCAACAATTGAAAGAGTTGAACTTCGCCGTGATCAAGGACGAGGTCATTTTGAAAATTTAGAACCTTAATGGACTAATTTGCGACATTTAAATAATTCTCAAAACGACTGTGAAGTAATAAGCCTCAAAGTCGTATTTTTCCCATGTTACTTGAACAAGAATGAAGCCATTTACACGATCCATGGCATTCTAGATCGAAAATTAAAAATTGGAATAAAAATAAATAATAGTTTAAAAAACACGCTTTTATAGAAAACCAGACTAAAAAAATTGAAAATAGAAAAAAATGTATTTTATTTTAAAAAAAACAATTACTTGTGATCTGAGACATTTCTTACTTTACTTCCCTAGGTGTGTAATGTACTATATAATTATTTATACCATGCACCCCACGCTTTTTTTAAATAAAATACATTTTTTTTCTTATTTTCTATTTTTTTAGTCTGGTTTTCTATAAAAGCGTGTTTTTTCGTTTTTTTAAACTATTATTTATCTTCAACTTTTAAGTTCAGTTTTCTATTAACGCGTGTTTTCAGTTTTTCAAACTATTATTATTATTATTAAATTTTTTCAACTATAATTCTCCAATATTGAAGAGAATCGGACCATAATCTCAAAACTCGCGGCCATTTTGGAGCCGCCATCTTTAATCCCTCAATTTTGACAATATAATCATAATCTCCGACCCCAAAAACCCCCACATACCAATTTTGAATAGAATCAGACCATAATCACAAAACTCGGCCGCCATTTTGGAACCGCCATTTTAAATTTTTACGAAAGAATCATAATATTCGACCCCGAAAACCCCCACATACCAAATTTGAATAGAATCAGACCATAATCACAAAACTCGCCGCCATTTTGGAGCCGCCATTTTAAATTTTTCAACTTTGAAAAGAATCATAATCTCCGACCACGAAAACCCTCAGATACCAACTTTGAAGCGAATCGAACCATAATCGCAAAACTCGTACGCCACATTATAGCCGCCATTTTGTTTTTTTCCACACAAAAATTTCTAAAGGCATTGTAACCGAAATCATGTACACCTGCCAAATTTCAAATCATTCGGACGTCTGGAAGTGGGTCAAAATCGCGCCCAAAGGAGTCGGTTACAAACAAACAAACATACAAGTGAAGCTAATATAAAGCGTGTATTGACTTTATTTGTCAAACATTGACAAATGAGGTGTTTTTGGATTAGGAATCTCGTTCTCGATCGAAATAAGTAAAAATATATAGGATGTCCCATTTAAAAATCGAAAGTTGGGGTCATTTCCGGTAAATTATGTAAATTAAACAATAATACACAACCCCCAAATTTCGTTTTTTTATCTTCAATAATAAAAAAGTTTAAGGGGTAAGCCACCTTGGAAAATCCCCGGTATACATGTGTATATGAGGTATAGTAAAAATTTGTGAATCAAGGTAGGTACAGACAAAATCGGGGAACTGTATACACAAAATTGGGAAAAGTATAGACAAAATCAGGTAGGTATTGTTAATAAAATTAAGTATTGTCAGTTTGGGATATTATAGATATATTGTTCAATTTGAGAAAAACGAGTGAATGTATTTCAGATCGGAATGAACAATTGATAACTATTTTGAACATATGTACATAAATATTCGATATTTTATAATAATTATTTATCATGTTAGGTATTTCAAACTCCGATCACTGAATTTTTCCTTCCAGTTGGATTAATCCCATTTCTAGTTTGCATCCCATCCTAGTATACCGTACGAGAGTTGAGATTGAAGAAGTGCAAAATAAATGGTTTTGAGATGTGTACCATCCAGGTAATCTGAAAGGATCCTAAATTCAGTTAACAGACCCCTCAGTTTATATTAATGTTTATTTGTATATCCATTGAAGTGTCTATCATGATGATTCCTAAATATTTGATTGAGTCCGTCTCCAGAATTTGTATATTATTATCAAAGTTTAGCGGCTTAAATTTGGTGGGTTGTTGGCGTAGGAGGTAAACGGTGAGTAGCAGGTTTTCTGGCTGTCTAGTGTCGATTTATTGTACTTGAACCATTCGCTAACATTCCGGAAATCTTCTTCTGATTCATTTTTGAGTTGTGTCCTGGATGGGGGTTGGTGGAGAATAGCCATAACATCGGCAAAACTAATTATTCCACCCTTTGTTGTCGTTTTTATAACGTTGTTCACCTATAGCGTGAAAAGTAGAGGTCCAAGAGCAGTACCTTGTGGGACACCATAGGTTACTATTGTTGGATCACTCAGTGTTCTGTCGATTGCTTTCGATCGCTTAGGTAGTCTTTGAGTAACTCTATACAGTGCTAGTCAAAAGTCCCCTCCCCCCCTCGTATCTTTTGAACGGGTATACTTATAATAATGAAATTTGGAGGGTGGAAATAAACGGATGTAGGCTTCTCAACTGGTCATAACAGGTGACGCAATAGTCATAAATGACGTCACAAGGCCACTGTGACCAATGATTTTAAATGGGACCCTATGGCAAGTGACAGTTCGTTTGAAAGGTATTGAAAATACCTATTCAGTCATACCAATTTTGTTTGGGTTTCGGCTGATTTTGATTGATAAATTGAAGAAATACGAAAATTATAGTTTCGCATTTAATTAATAAAGATTTAAGAACCAGTTCTTATAATAAGTGTTCAAAATGTGCTCCATCTACTTCCTGGCAGTAATGCATCCTATTGCTAAACTCTTGTCGTACTCGTCCCAGTGTGTCAGCGGAAATTGCCCTACATTCTTCAACAATTCGTTGTTTCAGAATGGCAATACTGTCAGGTGCTGTAGCGTAAACCTTAGATTTCAAGTACCCCCATGGAAAAAAATCTAATGGTGTAAGGTCCGGTGACCGAGCTGGCCATTCGATCGAACCTCGTCGTCAATCCATCTACCACGATATTCTTCATCTAGGTAACGTCTTACTGCACCGTAATAGTGTGCAGGAGCACCATCTTGTTGAAACGTTATTTCCAAGTTGTCGAATTCATCTGGATTATCTTCTAGAATTTCAAGAATTAACGCCTCAATATCATTTTGTAACATCTCCAGATACAATTCACCGGTTAAGTTAGCATTGAGAAAAAGAGGCCCAACTATGTGGTTTCCCAAAATACCTGCCCAAACATTTACTTTTCTGGAAATTGAGTATGTTTTTCACGAAAGATGTGAGGATTTGTGTCACTCCAATACCTCACATTTTGAGTGTTAACATTTCCATTGAGAAAGAAAGTACTTTCGTCACTAAAACAAATTGTCTGTATGTAGCCTGGTTGTTGGTTCATTTTATTGGACATAGTTTCACAGAATTCTAGTCTTCGGTCGGGGTCATCATCTGAAAGTTGGTGCACCATTTTTAATTTGTAAGGATGAAATTTGTTTTAGTCAACACCCTATGTACTGTCCTTTGACTGACTTCACAGATAGACGCAACTTGGGCTGTGGAAGAAGTAGGGTTTACTACCATTTCTCAATTATGTCAATTTTTTGTCATCACTAATTGTTGGTCGACCAGATCGTTTGGCATCTTGAACACTACCTGATGCTTCAAACTTCCGAAGAAGCTCCCTCAAATAAACCCTCGATATAGGGCGATCGGGGTACCTCTCATTAAACAGTCGTTCCGCTGCATGGAAATTGTTTCTACATTCACCAATTATTAAGATAGCTGCTACTTTGTCGGCTACAGTACGTACCATTTTGCCTATGTAAACACTTAAACGTCTCGTTAAACAATAGCTTAGGTAAATTTTCAAGGTATAAACACTTTTGACAAGTAGAGAATTCAAAAACGTCAACCTTTTTGACAATTAACCAGAGGCGTACTTTAAAATCTTTATTAATTAAATGCGAAACTATAATTTTCGTATTTCTTCAATTTATCAATCAAAATCAGCCGAAACCCAAACAAAATTGGTATGACTGAATAGGTATTTTCAATACCTTTCAAACGAGCTGTCACTTGCCATAGGGTCCCATTTAAAATTATTGGTCACAGTGGCCTTGTGACGTCATTTATGACTATTGCGTCACCTGTTATGACCAGTTGAGAAGCCTACATCCGTTTATTTCCACCCTCCAAATTTCATTATTATAAGTATACCCGTTCAAAAGATACGAGGGGGGAGGGGACTTTTGACTAGCACTTTTTTTTTTTATTTTATTATAAAAAAAAAAAGTGCTAGTCAAAAGCACTGTATAGTCTCTTTGTGGACTTTATAAACTTCTGATGTTTTAGCATATATTCCATCGTCAGTGGATTTTCTGTCTCTAAAGCCGTACTGTTCATCAGAAAGTATATTGAATTTATCCATAAATTTGTTGATTCTGATTTTCAATAGTTTTTTGAATATTTTTGAAAATATTGATAGTATAGAAATTGGTCCATAGTTTTCAATTTCATTTTGGTTTCCGCCTTTGTGTGATGGTTTTATAATGCCGATTTTAAAACAATTTGGGAAGCTTTCCACTGTGAAACATTTATTAATTATTAAACTGATGGGTTCAACTATTTGGGCACTGATATTTTTCAATGTTTCCGCATTTATATTGTCCCATCCCGGTTACATTTATGGGATTCAGGAACATACAACTTTCCAAGTTGTTTATGCTCTCTGTGTAGCCCTTTGGAGATTCTATTGTATTTACATAATCCTGACATAATCCTGACATAATTTCTCACCCAACGCTATACGCAATTTTCACAACAATCATTTGTGGTCAGAGGAAAACCCCTATGCGATACAGGAATCACATTTCCAAGAACAGTTCTCTCTTAACGTGTGGGCAAGAATCCTTGGAGATTATTTTATAGGTCCATTCTTCATTCCGGGAAGATTAAACGGAGAGAGATATCGTCATTTTCTTGAAGAAATTAATTGTTCACCAAAGAAGCAGAAAATCATTAAATTCATACTGAACAGCAATACTAATCCAATGATACTCCAAAACTTGTAATCTTCTTCTAGACAGAGATACTACTTCAATGATACCTCAAAACTTATACCTTATTTTTCACAATATCACACGGAGACAGTGTTTGTCCATATAATCGTACATTATTGGACACCGATTCCAAAAATATTCAATTCAAAAGAGTATTTTGGGGTTGGATCGAGGTTACTCTGAAAAAGAGTGATTTTAAGTGCTTTAGTAGTAAACCAAATATGGACCTGATTAAGTATAGACATAATGTATTTCTGGGCCGCTAAATTGGCGTTCTGCAAATTCTAAATATTGTTCAAAAATATCATTTTGGACTATATCATCAACATCAACAACAAATCTTTGAAATTATAATGATTTCTCGTACGTACATTTTACCCAAGATGATGAAAAACATGTTTGGTTCCTACTAAAACTAGTGTAAGAAATTTGAAAGCTTTCCCAAATGTAATTTGGATTTTTCGTGTCTTTTTCATATTATCAATAGGACATAGTATGTATGCGACGGCTCCATCTAATTTATTAAAATCAGTTCTGAAGAATACAGTTTAACGGAAAGCTATCGCCATCTAGAAATCATCAGTGGAAGCATTACCATATTAACTGGAATTCAGAATGATCACGCTAATGAATGGAAAAGTCGCGTATTCCATAAAATGGAATTGTGAAATATAAATTTAGGACAAATCAGAAAGGGTTAAAAAGGAAATCTAATGAAAAATTTCGTCTATACAAACAAAAGGCCGAGAGAACATAAAAGCAAACTACTATATATTTTATTACATAAATGAACGTGCACATGCAACCCCCAATGTTGGTGCAATAATTTCATCCCCTGTTAGTGTAAGGGATGCTCAACGACACCAGACATAAATTACCCCAAGGGGTTCTATACAAGCTTGAAAATGATTTGCTTAATGTGGGGGAGACTTTATATGACAAATTTCATTCGATAATCTATTGATGGTGGAGTGAATACTGGAAATTCAGTTATATGGCATTGGCATACTTGGGGGCCGATAAGACAACTTGATTTGATAAAGATGAATTACGTACTTAGAAAGGGGCAATGTTGAGGTTTGTTCGAATATTTAAGTGCTTCTTCAAGGATAAAAGCATTGGAAGGTCAGGTTAAGTTTGTAGTATTGTTGAAATATTAAAAAGAATGAAACCTAATCAAGCAGAATATTCTAATATAGTTTACTGACATTTTTTATGTGACCTCGTTCAAGGTTCAGACGGAATTTTTATTAATATTATAAAGTGGAGAAATTTGTTTGTTTGTCTAAGGAATTACTGAACCCATTCAACTGGATCACTGTAGATATGTCGGTCTAAACGACCTCTTTGAGTTTTTATCACTCAAACTGGACTACATTCAGGAGAACCATCCAACAGCTGAAACCATAATCATGGGAGATTTTAATGTACATAACGCTGCCTGGCTCAAATTCTCTAACAAAACAGATGATGCAGGTCGTCAAGCCGAGGCCTTCGCCATCACTCATGGTCTAGAACAACTGGTCGAGCTACCAACCCGCATCCCTGATGTCAACAACCAGTCTGCCAATACACTAGATCTTTTCCTCACCACCAATCCTGACCCGTATAGAATAGAAGTTTGTGCCCCACTTGGAAACTCTGACCACACCCTCATCTCCACAACATGCTCTTTCCATTTACCATCGAGCTGCACAATACCACCCCGTCTCATGTGGCATTACAATTCGGCCGACTGGGAAGGTCTTCGTATGTTTTTCTCAGCGTTTCCATGGAAGAGAGTTTGTTTCTCTTCAGTAGATCCAACACGATGTGCTGAGACAATTTCTGAAATCATCATGTTGGGGATGCAAACTTACATACCGAATACCGAAAGAAGAACATCATCCGATAAGACCTGGTTTAACAGAAACTGCTCTAGAGCTGTGGCTTCCAAACAGGCAGCATACCATCGATGGCTGAAAAATCCGGGCCCTGAGACCAGAGCAGCATATGTCGAGGCTAGAGGCATATGTAAAGAGACAATAGAATGCTCAAAAGATGCCCATAAAGCCAAAATAAGATCAAAACTTCCTGAATGTCCTAACGGATCCCGTTCATTTTGGTCTTTCGCCAAAGCTGTGGGAAGAAATTTCACTTCCAGCTCATTTCCTCCCCTAACCAAAGAAGATGGAACACTAGCAACGACTGCCCAGGAAAAAGCCAATATCTTTGCGCACCTATTTGCTGGAAATTCCACTCTAGATTCATCGGGAAAACAACCCCCGAACATTACACCTATTGACAGTCACATGCCCGAGATCACCTTTCGCCAACGTACTATCAGAAAGATTTTGCTGGGTCTCAACACCAACAAAGCCTGTGGATCTGACGGAATCCCGCCGATTGTTCTCAAGAAATGTGCCATCGAACTAACACCTGTTCTTTGCAAGTTGTTCAACCACTCTACAATTTGGGGTATTTCCGTCCAATTGGAAAATTGCAAGAGTACAGCCAGTCCCTAAAAAAGTCAAAAAGGCCCTACCTAGCAACTACAGACCTATCGCACTGCTATCTATTATTTCAAAAGTCATGGAAAAAGCCATCAACATCGAGCTCATGAAATATCTGGAAGACTCAGGAATTGTCAACGATAGGCAATATGGCTTCCGCCATCAGAGATCAACTGGTGACCTGCTCGCTTACGTCTCACATATATGGCAGCTATCTATTGAAAAGCATGGAGAAACTTTAGCTGTGGCATTAGATATCTCCAAGGCGTTCGATCGAGTTTGGCACCAGGGACTCCTCGCCAAGCTTCCGTCTTATGGCTTGCCCCCTCAGCTGTGTTCTCTGCTTGCTAGTTTTCCTCAAACAGGTCTCTCCATGTAGTGGTCGATGGAGTTTCATCTGACACTCTACTCATAAATGCTGGTGTTCCGCAAGGATCCATTCTCGCACCAACACTATTTCTACTTCACATCAACGACCTGTTGAAAGCAACTTCATGTCCAGTACACAGCTTTGCCGATGATAGTACCCTCCATACCGCTTTCTTCCAGGGCCCCTATATCAGCCCGTGAAACCAGAAATGAACGAGGAAGAAATGTTAATAATATAAATATGGACTTGGCAACAATTCTCGAATGGGGATCTAATAACTTGGTAGAATTCAATGCAAACAAAACACAAGCATGTCTTTTCTCTAGAAAAGCCGATCTCACTGTGCCTAACATAACTTTGTCAGGAGTAACCATACCACTGAAGCCATCCATATCGATGCTTGGTATTACTATCAGCAATAACCTTTCCTGGGAAAATCACGTGAGGTCCATTGCCAAAAGTTCATCCCAAAAACTTGGTTTTCTGTTTCGTGCCAAGAGCTATTTCACCCCCAGTCAGCTGCTTATGATCTATAAGGCACAGATCCGACCTGTCCTGGAATACTGTTCCCATATTTGGAGTGCGGCACCTAAACATATACTAAGGCTATTGGATTCTGTCCAAAAAAGGGCAATTCGTCTCGTCGGTGATGCCTCGCTTACAAACTCGCTCACTTGTCTGGAACACCGTAGAAAAGTTGGCGATTTGTCTCTATTTTATAGATATTTTCATGGGCGATGCTCTTCTGAAATATCAACAATCGTTCCTGCTTTGGCAGTCTCTTCGAGATTAACCCGTCAAGTTCAGTCATCACACCCCTTCGTGGTCACTTTGGAAACCTGCAGAACATCACTTTCCAAAGACTCGTTCATCCAACGAACAGCGAGGCTTTGGAACTCATTGCCTAGGGAGGTGTTCCCCGAGGCATACAACCTTCAGAAATTTAAGAAGAACACCAACTCCTACCTTCTTTCCCTAGGTTCCCACGATGTTCTCTGAACATTACAGGATATCCCTTTTCGTGGGAACCAGAACATAAAAAAAAAAAAAAAATATATATCTTAAACCTATTTGCACAATGTTTGCAATTTATGACCAAATTATAAAAAAAACAAATCAATTGCACAAAAAAATGTTTCGTTGAACAATGACAGTTGCAAATCTCTTACGTCACGTAAAATATTAGTTGTAATTTTAATTGCAATTTGCATAACTTTTGCAATTATTTCAGAAGTTGTAAAAATGCAAAAAAATATATTGGTGGATAAATAGGTTCCGTTTTTCGTACGAGGTTGCAAAGTTACATATCCACTAAGACCGATATTCTCTTTATTTGTAACAACAATACAAAACTTTTATAATTATTTCAATGCTTGTGTGTATTGAAAACTTTGAGCATCGATAAAAAAGTTTAATAAATAAATGATGCGTTTTTCAGAAAGGGTTGCAAATGTACGTGAATATTTTAAACTTTTTTTCGGTTCACTTAACCAATTTTCAGAACTTTTGTAATTCTTTTAAACGAATTTCAATGAAAAACTTGAACCAATGACAAAAAACAAGGTTCGATAACTTTAACAAGGTCGCAAACTTAATGCATGTTGTAAAACACCATTACTATAGGTATGCCTAGTTTGCAGAACTTTTGCAATTTTCACTGCAATAATAAAGCATGAAAACATTTTTTGCAATTAAAACAATGTTCCGTTTATCGCAGACTTCTCCAAAATTTTATAGTTTGTTTTCATTGGTGCACTAACATACCATTGAAGTTCGAAAACTTTTGGAATTGATGTTAATTGATTGTCTATATCTACTGGCCTACTTGCTAACTAGACCGGTAAGAATAATCCTATCACACGTGAATTACTGTGATATTTTTTATATGACCGCCGTATCAGTAAAATGGATGCGAATCGATTCAAAACTTGAAAATGCATGTTTTATAATGATCTTTGGGATGAGAAAATACTCACATTAGTCACATATTTAGAAGAATAAAATGGCTGAAAATAGAAAATAGAAGATTATCACCAAGAACTTACACCATCAAAAAATCATAATGAATAAAAATCCAGAAACTGGAATTTCGAATATCAATATTAGGTTTAAAAGTACCCAACGGTGCCGGTTGTAGGGCTCATTTTCCTATAGCATCACTAATACTCAATGAACTTTCAGCACACATTAGTTGTCTGAAATTAAGTACTTTCACATCAAAACTATCAGAATGGCTACTTGATCGTCAATAGTCGCACAGATACTATATTCTCTTTTTTTTCTATCTCTGTTTGCTTAGGATATACACATTTACTTCAGATATCACATCCGATTTCTCTATGTTACATATTTATTTTCCTTGGGGTTAGATGGAAGATCAGACATTCTGAACCCTATCTGGAATCCAGAATGAATTGAACTTTGCCCGACATTTCAAATTATTATGTCACTACCTGATATTTTCATTTATTATTATTATTATTATTATTATTATTATTTCATTATTATTTTTCGTTCTAAACACTTCCAGTCAGGCCCTAACTTCCGAAGCTCCGACCCATTCGGAAGGGCGTGCTGGTTACATAAACCAATGACCTCTCCCCACATCCGTGAGGTGAGAGATCATTGGGTCCGAGAATCATGTGCCCTGAGCAGACGTAACGATCCGAGAATGACTGCCTTCTGCATGCGGCCGGCTAGAGATTTTGCCGATTTACGGCATGCCGGTATAATTTCCAGGTTTGAGAGTAGCGTTGGCATCATTCCACCAAGGGCCCCTATTATCAGAACCACTATCTTCACAGAATGGTCTGGATAGAGTCTGCGGAGCTCGAAGAGTAAATCTCGATACTTCGTCCGTTTCTCATCCTCTTTTCGTATGATATTTTCGCCCGGAGCCGAAAACTCTATAACGTATATCGTTTTCTGCTCGCGGTCGAAGAGGACTACGTCAGGCTTGTTGGTTTGTATTTGCTGAGGGTGGGGAATGGGGTAGTTCCAATAAATTCGGCACTTCATCTCCACAACGGACTCAATATCCCCTGGAGCGTATGGCAGCACTGGTGTCTCATCAATACCGTACGAGTGTCGTAGATGGTAATACAGACTCGTAACGCCGCGTTATGACGATGGATATAGGCTGAGACCGCATATGCTGTACATGCTGACAGCAAGTGCATGATGGTCTCAGGCGCTCCACGGCAGGCCCTGCATCTCGTGTCAGGGACCCTCTATACCCATCACGCGGCTTCGATACACGAGAGTGTTGAAGACACCATCCTGGCAAGCCATGATGAATCCCTCAGTCTCCGACTTGAGTCCACCTGACCTAAGGAAAGAAAGGTCAGACTTTCGGATAAGCCGTGGTCTTCAATATGTTTGAAGAAAATTCCATGCATCGGCTTTATTCTGTGGAGCTGCAGATGTACAGTATTCTCTGCAGCTTTATGGTGACTCTCCGTCAAGCGGGCTCAAACTTGGTGATCGAGTCTTGAGCTTCCCGCTCGGTGTCGAATACAAGACCAAGTTCATCGGCTGCGCGGATTGCTGCCTAAAACAAAAACGTTTCTTTTTCTGTGATCTCATGGTATTTGGCCATGCAGAGAAGGGGATCCAAGCTCCTGATGATTTCACTGGCTCCACCCAGCACCATCCTGTTGTGTTGACACTCCAAACTCAGAAGTCCACGGCCTCCCTTTTCGGGGAGGTACAACCTGGAACGGACGATTTCGATGCAAACTACGATGTAGGTGCATCATTTTGCGAGTCTTCACGTCGATTCCGCGCAGCTCTTCCAGGGTCCACTTCACTACCCCAAAGGAGTAGATTAGTATTGGAACGGCAAGCATGTTGGTGGCAGAAACTTTGTTTATGCCCGACAGTTCTGATGACCAGATTCCGGAGTTTCTGCGATACTTGCCTTCGCGGAGAGCGTTTTTAACCGCCACTACTCTCTTGGCAACGTTGTTTCACCTTAGGTAGGTATACGCCTCCGGCATCCAGATGGCGGAGGATGCTTCCATCTACCAGTTGCGCGTCCCTCCGTAATCCTCGCATCGTCCTCTTCTGAGATGAACCAGTACATTTATCCATCCCGAATTCCATACCGATAGCATGCGTACTTGCACCACCCTCAGAGATTGCTGCAGATCTGCCCCCCCCGAAGCATAAAGCTTCAGGTCATCCATATAAAATAAAATGGGTGACCTTATGCCTTTGGTCTCCGGGGTGCCACAGTTGTAAACCACGGTTTCTGAGCGCAACGGATAATGGCATAGTGAGATGCAAAAGGAGGGGCTGAGGAACTTTTGGGAAAACACCTCTCCTGAAGATAACCTGCTCCGTTTGACCTTTGGCTCCACCTGATGTTATGGTGAAGCGAGTCCCCCCAGAGTGGTATCAACCGTTCAATGCATCTCACTATTTGATCGGGTACCGCAAGGCATCTGAGCAAATGCAAGATCAACTCCCTGCGATGTTGAATCAAACGCCTTGCGGTAATCGATCCAGGCCATCGAAAGGGTGCGCTTATACTGCACGGAGTCCTGCGTGATACATCTATCGATCAGCAGGTTCTCCTTGCAGCCAGCAACACCTCTTTGACCCTTCTGCCTCATATATCCGTTCGTACACCGTGTCAACCGCGAGGAGTATTCGCGTACAAAATGCGCGTAAACAATTTGTAACACGTGTTCAAGCATGTTATCGGTCTGTAATTTTGGGATCAGACAAATCTCCGTTTTGGGATTAGCACGGTTCGCCCTCGACAAACCAAGCCGGAATCTGCTGTTCCACTGAGCCACGAGTTGAAAACTCTGGCTAAGTGGTGGTGGTACTAGGAAACTTTTCCACCACAGGTTGCTCAACCCGTCTGGGCCTGGAGCAGCGAAGTTCTTCGAGCCCTGTAGAGCTTTCCGAACTTCTTCCGTTATCGGTTGGCGCAGTTCATTAGGATGAGGCTGCTGAAACCTTCTACAGAAGGCCCCAAAAACTGCGTCAGGGCTGGAGTGTCTATGTTGAGTGGCTGGGGATATTCGTAAATCTCCTTCCAGAAGTTTTCCACCCGATTAGCGGTCGGCGGGTTTTCCACAACACGCGTCGGTTGTGGAATAAGCGAGAGGGTTTCCGGAACTGTTTGTTTTCCGCGATTCCTCTCGCTCGCCGTACTAGTGACTTTTGGAAAGCCACTAGCATTCGTATCCTATCAAGGCAGTGTTGTTTATTATTTTATTATATATTTATTATTATTATATATTTTTAATATTATTATTATTATTTTTAAATTAATTATTATTATTATTATTATTATTAATATATTATTATTATTATTATTATTATTATTATTATTATATTATTATTATTATTATTATTATTATTATTATTATTATTATTAATTTTATTTTATTATTATTTTTAAATTTTTATTATTATTATTATTATTGAATGTAACTTTGCCTATTTTGTTCAAATAAGTTTTTCGAATTCAGTTGAATGAGCAGAAGAAATCGAAAAAATATAATAAAACCGAATTTTCAATAATTTGTTTTGATTGTGCATCAAATTTTTCTCTTTATCCGGGTTGGGCCCGGGCAGATGTTATCACTAGGCGATCCAGATCTAAGATATAAAAAAGTACCAGTACAGTGTAGAATACAAAAAAAAATACAATGATCACTGTTTATTCAGTGTTCTGAAGAATAATAATAATGTATTTATTTATCATCAGTGCTACAAAAAAATTACAGAAGTTGGCAATCAGGATTTGTTAATAACATTATCATTTTAAAAAATTTAAACCCCAATTGAATATTTCAATTAGGTATGAAATTATAAAATGAAATAAAAGACAACAAACACGCACATTCAGTTGTAAACAGATTTTCTCAAAAGTTTTTGAACTGGTTTAAATTATCACAGTTTTTAATAGTCATAGGTAGTTCATTGAGCTCAATCAAGCCTTTATATAAAACGGAGTAAAGCATTTGGGAGGTGTTACATCAATTGATATTATAGTTTCGATGAAAATTACTTGATGATTTGATTGCATACGGTAAGTTATTTACTCACCCCAACTATTTCATCCAAGAGTAGGCCATGACCTTCGAAAAAGTTTCAATAATAATATTGAGATAAGTGGTGATTTCCGCTCATATCAACTTTTCTGGCAAATATGAGTCGATTCAGTTATATTTCCAAGAATACATATTTATGAATCTGTAAAATGAAACTCGTGTAGATTGGGGCTACGATTTCATAGTTTAATCAGATAATGATACCCCAATTTGCAGTCGGGACAATTCCAGAAAAATGCAACCTCAAAATTTCGTGAAATTTATCAGCCATAGAATCCTTAGCCGATGAAATATTTCGAGGGAAAAAGGTTTATTTTTTATGTCAATGAGATTCACAAACATTACTTTCCAATTGGTAACCCAGCAGATATTTTTAGGAAGTTCAATTTCGGTATATACTGTAATCAATAACTTTTGAGAACTTGGTTTTGTATCTGATAACTCTGAAAGTATAATAGACCGCTTTTTTTTAAGAAACAAGTCAATGAAAAAAATCTATTTAAAATAAAGCCAATGGTAATAATTAGCGACTGATCACTATGCGATAGATGTCGCCATCGAATTACTCAACAGTAATAAAAAAAAATCGTCAAAGCTAAATTATATATAAAAAACTGACTTTCATAAACTCAAATCATTACTTCAAACTGAATCATGGAATGATGTTCTAACAGCAATAATATACAAGATGATTATGACATATTTCATTGCCAAATGCAAAAATGCATTAGCAAAGCATCATACACAAAAAATCCCCGAAACCTCTGACAAAGGAAAATCAACCCTTGGCCTAATACAATCTACAAAAAAACTTTCAAAAAAAAAATTAAACCGACGAAACAATCAACTGAAAAGCAAAAAATAAAATAAATAAATTCATCAATAATCAAATATAACTAGGAACAAGTGGGTATAAAACCGTATATTGAATATCAAATCGCAACACAAGCCGATAAAGCTTAGGTGATCTTGATGTCATCTGGTTTTCTGTATCATACTATCACTTATTATTTGTAATTGTATATGTACAAAATGGTATAAATAAACATTAGAATTGGAAAAAATTGAGACCCCCATGCAAATAAAGAACCAAGAAAACCCTGTCGTTATAGAATTAATCGAATTGTGAATATAAGGGAAACCCATTGAATATTTCTTTGACGGGAAGTGAAGTTTCATTCATCAGAAGCATGCTTCAAATTAGGATGAAAAACGTGTGGTATGTAATTTCGTCATCTCAGATGAAGTAGAACGTATAATATGACAGCATAAATCACCAATTCGATCAGATTTCAGTTTCAGCTTCTGGGGTACTTAAGAAGATTCCCCAATAAAAATAAACGAATCAGAATATTGGTGACATTTGTACCATTTATGTGTCCCGATCAAGGTTTATTGGGAGCTACTGAAATTTTCGTAACTGGTTTTCAACCCCCTCTTGAGACATTGAAATAGAAATCACAGCTGAATGTTTCCAAGGTTGCTTTATATGTTCAGTGCCTCAATAACTAGATTCCCCTCTATTTTTTGGGAAAACTATATTTTGGGTTTTATGTTTCATAGTGAAAAAAATTTGAAATCTGTCATGAATTTTCTGAGATTTCCCTTTGATTACAAAACACTCGATACTAGTGATGCCACTTGGCTTATTTGGAAAGCGCTTTCAAAAAGGGGGGAAAAAAAATTCTAGCACAAATATACGGGGACAACTGAAAAAAAATAACCATGTACGTGAATAAAAATTCAGAAAAAAGGAAAAAAAAAATCCCATGAAATCACAATACGACAGACGAATGGGGGCCCCCTCAGCTGCATGTGAAATGAAAAAAAAAAAAAACCAGAAAAGAAATATACAGCCGAAGTGGAGATTCTTGTTGCCGTTTCCTAATTTCTTGGGGAGATGGCCTCAAAATGGGGCATTTTAGGGATCGTTATTTTCCCAAATTTTTAATAAGTAACTAAAAATAATTTGCCAATAAAATTTTTTGGTAGTTTCCCGGGATGATATAAAAAAAACGGTGAAAATTGTTTTGGAAAGATACAAAAAAAAAAAAAAAAGTATAACTTTTATTAACTCTCGGACCTTTCCGACCAAAGTGAAAACCCCACCCTGAATCCTTCAGTAATCTCCTTTCCTAAAAATTTGTTTTATAATCCCATCCCAGACCATCAAAATTTTTGTGCAGGTAATTCCCGGGGAAATGATGAGAAATGTCAAGAAGACATGTTTAAATTTTTAGCATTAGGAAATTTAAATTTAAATTTTCTTTCAAACCCGGAAAAGGTTTTCCCATCTAAAAAAAAGGAGATGTCCCCAATGGTATTTTAAAATTTTTGGGAATATGCTTCTTCAGAGCGCCTCATACTCCACCGGGAAAAAATATAAGTTAATATCGGATAATCAACATGGTTTTTTGTGGAAAAAAAACTACTTCTGTAAAACATATTGTTACGGAAATGGGCGAGTACGCCCATGCATTTTTTGTCATAAATGAGAGGGGGACGTTGTTTACATTGAAGGGGCCCGTTGACCGATGACGTCATGGAACATTCTCGAGACATCGCCACTCATCTAGAGGATTCGGCCTTTTATATAAGGGGTCACACCCCGATGGGGGGGGCTTTAGTTAGTTGTGTGAATATTTTTGGGAAAGATTAAAAAAAGTAGTTCAAGGAAAAAGTCTAATCAGTGCAGTGCATTTTGAGTTATGAACAGGTATTGTCAATCAATCATTCAAAATATCTTTATTGTCTAAAATATAGATACATTTTATTGACAAATCTTGTTAAAAAAATTTAAAAAAGAAGGGTAATGTCCATATACAAAAAATTTTTTTGTAAACAATTTATATATGGCCCAATACACAATATATTCACCCATTATCACAATTGAAAAGAGAAAAAAAAGAGGAAAACATAGTAAAAAAAAAAAAATTATTCACACAAGTTTAGAAGAATTAAAAAAAAACTGTTGTATCTACTTTAAAAATCAATGTTGTTTTATATATCCCCAGAAAATTTTTCTAAACTTTAAGAAAAAGTTTTCCCCCAAAAATTTCACGGAAAATTTAGGTTTTTTCTACCCAAAAACCCGAAATATTCCAAACATAGAAAAATTTTTTAAGAATTTTTTGGGCGGACTTTTTTTAAAAAGGGGGAAAACCCTTTTTTGTCTTTTATATTTAGGTCGGCAATTTGAGTCGAAAACCTTTATCATGACCAAGGTTATTTGGGTTGTTTCCGTTAGTGTTGAGATTCTTTTCATTTCCCCCAAAAGGGTTGGTATATAAAAAAAAAAGGAATTTTTTAACATTGAGAAGCGCCGGGGCATTCCCAAAAACAAAAAAAGAATACCCCCAAACTTTCCCCTTGGATTGTAAATTTAAGGATTATTGTGTTGTGTTTTAAGGAAAAAAAGGACAAAATTATTGTTCCGAAAATTTCAAAAACGGCCCCCTTTTTTAACAATATTTTCGAAAAAATTTGGTAATTGGAGCTGAGGATTTTTTGAATCTTCTGGGTATAACATTTTAAATTTTTGAATACGTCCTTGGACAAAAGAAAAGTTTGATATTAATAATCAGCCTTAGTTGGGTTTTAAACAATTTCTTTAAAAAGGAAAAAGTATTTCCACTTTGGGGAAAAAGTGGGAAAAGTCGAAAAAAGTGAACTCGTTGTTCCGGAACCTTGGGGGACCACAAAAAAATTTTTTTGGGGGGGAATACTTTTTTTTAAAACATATAAATGACCCCGATGAGGGGCCCCCGATGAGAAATTTGACCTTCTTTTTGATGACACGCCAGTGATCATTTCGATAGATCGACACTACTTGAACACCAAAACCAAAAAACATTAGAAAAAATTTTGCACGGTTTTTTCCCCCAAAACCCCCCTACGTAAACAACAAAAAAAAAAAGTACAATTTTTTTTTTTAAATGAACTGGGGGTTTCAAAAAGTTATTGTTTTTAAAAAAATTTTTATGTTTTTTTTTAAAATAGTTTTTTTAATCATTTTGGAAAGATACCTATTATGAGATTGGTTTAAAAATTTTTTTGACTAACGATTCATCTCCTTTTTTGTGAATGGGATGGCTTCAGCATCCCCAAAAAAATGGCAGTAATGAAAATTAAATTGCTTAAGTTCGTTAAACGGATAAGAATTATTTATCTTACAATTTTCTATTGATTCCATTTATATCAGGGCAAACTGATTTTTTTTAAAGATATAATAGTTTTTGAAAATTTCCCCCACGTAACGGGGTCTAAGAAGGAGAGGAGGAAATTTTTTTACCAATTCACATATGGGTAAGTCAGGTAGAGATTTTTCAGTGTTGAGGGGTTTTTAAATTTAAAAAAAAAATTCGTTACAATTTTTTTTAAGTTTTATTTCGAGGGAAAATCTACCGGGGTTGATTTTGTTCCTATAAACATTCAATAGTGGCCGACCGAGCTTTGTTTTCCCTTTTTTTGTAAAAAAACGTGTTTTTTTCCCCGAATATGATTATTTGGATTTGAATCACATACATTACATTGGCTACAAATACACAATTTGAATAAACCGTATGAGTTCCTTTTGGGCTAACCCAAAAAAAAAAACATATCTTACATTGGTTTTATGCCCAAATTCGGTAATGTCTCCGGGAAGGTTTTTCGTTTTTATATATATATATATATATATATATATATATAAAAAAAAATCAAATTATAGATAATTTACACCTATAATATGTGCGGATGGTGGGGCCTCTTGGATTCTCAGATTTTTTCTTATTCTCTATATATTTTTATATATATATATATATATAGATATATATAAACAGTGAGACGTAAAAATCCTCCCCCCCTTTAAAAACCCGAACGGAACAAGCTGTCAAGGTCGGGTAAAATTCAATTAAAAAAGGGACCACTTTTTTTACAAAAAAAAATTGTAGTCACGGGGGTCTATTGTCAAGGGGGGCACCATCAACTTTTTTTTAAAGTCAAAAAGGGGGCCGTGGTCCTG
Source organism: Gonioctena quinquepunctata (assembly GCA_018342105.1). NCBI lineage: Eukaryota > Metazoa > Arthropoda > Insecta > Coleoptera > Chrysomelidae > Gonioctena > Gonioctena quinquepunctata. The sequence continues at coordinate 282 of JAFIRS010002239.1, read as the reverse complement.
GTTTTTTTTTAAAAGGGCCCTTCCCATTCTCTATCCAACACCGCTTCGTTTGTGAAAATCAAAAAAACCCTTTCAAACTGACAAGCGTTTGAAATTTGGGCCCAAAAATTTTAAAATAAATTATAACTTTTTTAAATTTCAAAAAAAATTTTTAAAATAACAATTTCAACTATCTAAAAAAAGTAATCGGGGAAAAGTTCACCGTTTACGTCTTGACAGGAAAAAAAAAAATTGGTTTGTGGGAAAATTTATTTTTCCCAACGTTATTAAAGTTTGGGGGAA